>JALIZH010018414.1:0-70943 GCA_030522465.1 Rhipicephalus appendiculatus | reverse complement strand
CTATATCAAGCCAACGAACGGGACGAAAGCGCACCATGAGCGTGGCATGTAAATGGCGTTGTAGATGACATGCATGCCAAGATTTTCATGTTACCAGCTGCCACTTATGTTCGTGATACAGTCACGTCTTTCAATACCAAATTTGGTGCATATCAGGCTGACTAAACGGCCGCGAACACGCCATGAGCGTGGCATGGAAGTAATGTCGCACATGACAAGTCATGATTCCCATATTACCACTGGTCATTTATGTTCGTCATACAGTCATGTCACTCAATACCAAATTTGGTGTATATCAAGCTAACGAAACAGCCGCGAATGCGCCATGAGCGTGGCATGCAAGTCATATCGCACATGACAAGTCATGATTTCCATATTGTCACGTGGTTGTGACGTCGACGAAGGCAGCAGGCGACGTGTCCGGAGATGAAACTCTTTATTAGGCCAAAGTTGTGGCCGGTAAACGGAAAGTAAGATTACATCAATACACGCTGGCACTGATAGCGGCGCACAGAGCGTCGGCCGTCGATCAACTGAACTTCGTTGTAACGCGCCGGCTTTCATAAATCACGCGTCGAACATTCTAGCCTTATCACTAGTCGTCGCGCAAGCTCTGGAATAACCTTGAGTGTTACCGTCTTGCGTGCAATCTTAACAAAATGATCTACTACATCCGAGAAGTTTCTGGAACAATGAGGCGCGGTCTGCGCCGAGTACTGCTGATAGTCTTTGTGGGCGGAAACCGAATACAGTAAAAGAAAGGCGCGTGGCAATGCCCGCCCTCTGAAAAAGGCATCGTCCCGGTGCTTAGAACAGAACACGTCGAACAGAGCGGTACACGCCGACGAAGACCGACATCTGGAGAGCCCCCGACCACCGTCCACTCTGCTACCACTGCGGAGAAGCCGGCCACACGTACCGCCGGTGCCATTACCGTGAGATGGGCCTACGTGGTTTCGCCGTCAACGCGCCTCGTCCACAGCGGGGTGAACGACCGCAAGACATCGCCGACAACATCGCAGGAGCTCAGTGGACGCCCCGACGACCTTCCCGCTCACCGTCGCCCGGCCGCTACATGTCACCGCACCGCCGGCAGTACACTCGCCCAAACCGGGGACGGTCACCTAGCCCGTATCCGGTCAACTAAGGGCAGCAACCGATGGAGGTGCGGTTGCTGTTCGACGAAATGCCGAACATCCTCCGCGGCCGCCGACGACGACAACGCAACGAGACCTGCGCAACACGACGCGAAGCAGATGAAGCCCGGCCGACGAAACTTCGCGGACCGAAGAACACCTGACGACGCAGCATGGAAGCACCACAACATTTCGACGCAGCCGTGATCCGACGCCACGACCCAACCGCAACGCACGACGACGAACCAGCGACCTCGACGTAATATTCGACGGCCACAACGTCACCGCTCTTGTCGACACTGGAGCCGACTATTCCGTCGTCAGTGGGTCTTTCGCGACGAAGTTGAAGAAAGTAAAGACTGCTTGGCAAGGCCCTGAAATTAGGACCGCTAGGGGTCATCTAATAACGCCAGCCGGTGCCTGCACCGCAAGAGTCACCATCGATAACCGGACTTATCCCGCCAGCTTTCTAATTCTGCAGCACTGCTCCAGGGATGTGATACTGGGGATGGACTTCCTAAGTCAACACGGCGCCGTCATCGACCTGAGGTCTGAGTCGATAACACTGACTTCAGAAAAAGCGTTGCCGCCCCAAACGTCACCGGAGAATCATGCCTTGAATGTAATAGAAGAGCAGGTCACCGTTCCGCCTCTTTCCACCGTCGTCAATTCCGTCGGCACCGAAATACCCGCTAACCTTGAAGACGTCGTCGAGGACGATCAGCACCTGCTTGTGAACCGTCAGATTTGCGTCGCAAGAGGCATCGCCGAGTTGCGCGTCGGCAAAGCAAAGGTACTGCTGACAAACTTCAGCCACGAATATAGGCACCTCAACATTGGTACGACGGTCGACAATACTGCCGAACATTCTAGCCTTATCACTAGTCGTCGCGCAAGCTCTGGAATAATCTTGAGTGTTACCGGCTTGCGTGCAATCTTAACAAAACGATCTACTACAACCGAGAAGCTTCTGGAACAATAAGGCGTGGTCTGCGCCGAGTACTACTGATAGTCTTTGTGGGCGGAAACCGAATACAGTAAAAGAAAGGCGCGTGGCAATATTACCACTTGTCATTTATGTTCGTCATACAGTCACGTCACACAATACCAAATTTGCTGTATATCAAGCAAACGAAACGCCCGCGTTCGCGCCATGAGCGTCGAATGCAAGTCATGTCGCACGTGACATGTCATGGTTTCCATGCTTTCCATGCACTTGTCATTTATGTAGGTCATACAGTCAGATCACTCAATACGAAGTTTGGTGTTTATCAAGCTGAACAACCGGCCGCGAGCGCGCCATGAGCGTGGCATGTGAATCATGTTGTTAATGACATGCACAACATTATTTGCATATTACCACCTGTCATTTATGTTCGTCATACAGTCACGTCACTCAATCCCAAATTTGGTGTATATCAAGCTAATGAAACGGCCGCGTGCGCGCCATGAGCGTGGCATGTAAATCATACTTTTTATGACAAGTTAGTGATGATTTGCATGATATGACCAGTCATTTATGTTTGTCACACAGTCATGTTATGCCACACCAAATTTGGTAAAATCCCATTAACCATAGGCCAGGAGAGCCCAAAGTCGTAGGCGGCTAGATAGATAGATAGATAGATAGATAGATAGATAGATAGATAGATAGATAGATAGATAGATAGATAGATAGATAGATAGATAGTACGCTCAAAGTCGCCGAAGTTCGCTAAGAAATGCTTCGCATTTAAAAAAACATGTGGAATAGTTCGTTCCCTTGTCGATTACCGTGCGCTAAACAAAATAACGCGCAAAGATGTTTATCCTCTCCCTCGGATCTTCGACGCACTGGATTCTTTGCACGGCGCCCAGTTTTTTTCTAGCCCTGACCTCAGATCAGGCTACTGGCAAATACCCATGTCGGAGTATCATAAAGACAAGACCACCTCTTCAACATCAGATTGGCTGCACAAGTTTAGTATGATGCCTTTTGGACTTTTTAATTCGTCCGCTACCTGCAAACGAACGACAGACAACATGATCATGATAGACAGCGTATGGCGTGGTTTGAAATGTAAAACATGTCGATGGTATCTCTACGACGTAGTAGTGTTTTATCCACGTTGTCGCAACAACTGCGACGTCTTGACGAAGTCCTCGCATGCATTTCAAAAGCCGGCCTACAGTTTATTACAAAAAGTGCACCTCGCAAGCAAGACAACCGAGGTTCTCAGCCACATTGACAGCAAAGAAGGGATTCGGCCGGACCCCGGGAATAGTGCCGCCGTCCTCGACTTTGTACGTCTACGACGTCAAAAAGACCTGCGCAGCTCTCTTGGGTTAGCTTCTGACTTCCGGTCCTTTATACGCGGCTTCGCCGAACTTGCGTCTCCGCTTCGTTTGGTCCGAACACGCCCTTCGTTTGGTCCGAAGACTGGCTTTGAAGCAAACACTTCGATCAAGACCACTTCGATCGAGACGCACCCACCGTCCTTCACACTGATGCTAGCAATGATGGTGTAGGTGCGGTACTCTTGCAGCGCGACAACACCTCGCGCGAAAGGTAGGCGTGTTCTTACCCCTGCAGAAAAGAACTGCACCATTACCGGGCAGGAGTGCCTTGCTGTTGTTTGGGCAGTGCATAGATTTCGCCCAGATCTCCAGGGCCGCCACTTTACAGTCGTTACTTACCATCACGCACTGTGCTGGCTTTCATCGCTGAAAAACTAATAGGGCCATGTCGGCCGCTGGGTGCTTTGTTTGCAGCAGTAAAGTTTCCATGTCGCCTAAAGATCTGGAAAGAAGCACCAAGACGCTGATGCTCTATCACGCTGCCCTCTGCCCAGCGCAGAGAACTCCCCATCGCTACTCCAAAACGACACCACCTTTGCAATCGCAGCACTAAGTTCAGTATCATCCTTCACCCTATCCGTCCTAGTTTTACAACATGCCGACCCATACTGTCACACCGTTCTTGAACGCTGAACGGCTCTTCTCATCCATACGCCCGACTTCGTCAACAACTTATACAATTTAAGCTTCACGGTGGTGCTCTATATCGCAACGCGCGCTTTTAATTTCACTTTAGATGTATTGGCCTTTCACCAACACACACCGTCAGGAATGCTCAGCGCAAACCCCCCTCAGTGTTCGACAAGCTTCCGGATTTTAGTACATCGTTTTGTTAAGATTGCGTGCAAGACGTGAACACTCGAGCTTATTCCAGAGCTCTCGCGACGACCAGTGATAAGGCTGGAATATTCGATGATATACGTATAAATGCCGACGCACTTACTCCTTGTCAGTTTAATCGATGGCCGACGCTCTGTTCGCTGCTATCAGATCGAATGCGCATTGCTGCAGTCTGACTTTCAGTTTCCCGGCCACATTTCAATCAAATAAAGAATCTCTTGTTTAACACGCCGACTGTTCTCTACGTCAACGTTACGAACACGTGACATACCGTTGAGATGCTTTTCGTCCATGTTCCGGACGCCCCCCATGAAGCCGTGAACCCAGCCCGCATGGCACAGAAGACACTGAATCCCCCCATGCAGCAACGAGGTAGCCCCAGGCTGCAAGGCATACAGCCAGAGCACGGACTCCTGCAGGAAAATTCCAGGCAAACCATGACTTTGACTTCAACCGCAGCGACGATGACAGCTCCTGTACCGCCTGCATCAATCGTGCTCCGGCGACCCAGGGAGCCGGTAACTTTCCGTGGTTCATCGCTGAAGGACCCGGAAACATAGCTTGAAATATATGACCGTGTTGCGGCCTTTAACAACTGAAATTCTGAAGACAAGCTGTGTCACGCATATTTCTACCTGCAAGACGCGGCAAGGACCTGGTTCGAGAATCGGGAGTCCTCACTTAAATCCTAGGATCTCTTCCTCCATGCATTCCTGGACACGTTCACGGGTGTCGTCTGGAACGAAAGCGCCGCTTCATTACTCGAGACCCGGGTGCAGCTGCCTAACGAAAACGTCACCATCTTCTCAGAAGAAATGACACGACTTTTCGCCAAGCCAACTCTGCTTTGCCCGACGACAAAAACATTCGCCTGCTCATGCGGGGTGTGAAAAAAGAACTGTTCGTAGAACTTGTCGGTAGCCCACCAAAGATTGTCGCTGAGTTTCTCACCGAGGCAGCGACAATCGAATCATCATCATCATCATCACCATCATTATCAGCCTGACTACGCCCACGGCAGGGCAAAAGCCTCTCCCATGTTCCGCCAATCAACCCGGTCCTGTGCTTTCTGCTGCCACGTTATACCTCCAATGTTCTTAATCTCATCTGCCCACCAAATTTTCTGTTTCCCTCTCACGCGTTTGCCTTCTCTTCGAATCCAGTCAGTAACCCTTAATGACCAGCGGTTATCCTGCCTACGCGCTACGTGCCCGGCCCATGTCCACTTCTTGATTTCAACTATGATATCCTTGACGCCCGTTTTTCCCTTATCCACTCTGCTCTCTTCCGGTCTCTTAAGGTTACACCTATCATTTTCCTTTCCATTGCTCGCTGCGTCGTCCTCACTTTAAGTTGAACCATCTTTGTGAGCCTCCACGTTTATGCTCCGTAAGTGAGTACCGGTAAGGTGCAGCTGTTATATACCTTCCTCTTGAGGGATAGTGGTAGACTACCATTCATGATTTGATAATGCTTGCCGAATGAGCCCCATCCCATCCTTATTCTTCTAGTTATTTCACTCTCATAATTCGGCTCCGCGGTTACCAGCTGTCCTAAGTAGACGTACTCCTTTACAACTTCCAGTGTCTCGCCACCTATCGCAAAGCGCTGTTCTCTGCCAAGATTGTTCCACATTACTTTAGTTTTATGCATATTAATTTTCAGACCTACTCTTCTACTTTCCGTATCCAGTTCAGTAATCATACACTGTAATTCGTCTCCCGCGTTACTCATCAATGCAATGTCATCAGCGAATCGCAAGTTACTGAGATACTCTCCATTAACTCTTATCCCTAACTCTTCCCAATCTAGGGGCCCTGAAAACCTCCTCTAAACACGCGGTGAATAGCATTGGAGAGATCGTGTCTCCCTGCCGTACGCCCTTCTTTATTGGGATTATTTCGCTTTCTTTATGGAGGACTAGAGTGGCTGTGGATCCGCTGTAGATTTCTTCCATTATGTTATATAGGCTTCGTCGATGCCCTGATTGCGCAGTGCCTGCATAACTGCTGATGTCTCCACCGAATCAAATGCCTTCTGGTAATCTATGAAGGCTATGTATAGGGGTTGGTTGTATTCCGCGCATTTCTCTATCACCTGATTGATGGTATGAATATGGTCTGTTGTTGAGAAGCCTGTATGAAATCCTGCCTGGTCCTTTGGTTGATTGAACTCTAATGTCGTATTAATTCTGTTACAATTACTTTTGTAAATAGCTTGTAGACAACGACAGTAAGCTGATGGGCCTGTAATTTCTCCTGTCCTTGACGTCCCGTTTCTTATGGATCAAGACGATGTTGGCATTCTTGCAAGATTCTGGTACCCTCCCCGTCAAGTGACACATCGTATACAGCCAGTTTTTCTGACACAATGTCTCCACCATTTTCAACAGGTCTGATGTTACCTTATCCTCACCAGCGGCTTTGCCTCTTTGCATTCCCCTCTAGAACTTTCTTTACTTGACCTGTGGTTACTGATGTGATGTCAAATTCCTCTGGGCTATTACTGCTTCTTATGATACCATCGTCCTTGTCTCGGTTACTGTGCAGTTCTCTGTAGAACTCCTCTACTACCTCAACTCTGCTATCCATATTGGTTGTTACCTTGCCTTCCTTGTCCCTTAATGCATAGATCTGATTTTTGCCTATGCACAATTTTGCCTTCGCAGTTTTTAGGCTTCTTCCGCTCTTCACGGCATCCTCAATTCTCTTCATGTTATACCTTCTCATGTCGGCTACCTTACATCTATTGATTAACCTCGAAAGCTCCACCAGCTCTATTTTGTCTGTTGCATTTGAGCCTTTCATGGTTTGACGTCTGTTAATGAGGTTTTTCGTCTCCTGGGATAGCTTACAAGTGTCCTGTCTAATGACTGTACCCCCCGACTTCCACTGCACACTCCTTAATGATACTAGTCAGATTATCATTCATAGCGTCAATGCTAAGGTCAGTTTCCTCGGTTAAAGCCGCGTACCTATTCTGAAGTGAAACTCTGAATTGCTGTACTTTCCCTCTCAGAGCTAGTTCATTAATCGGCTTCTTGCGTATCAGTTTCTGCCGTTCCTTCCTCAATTCTAGGGAATTCTAGATCTTACCATTATGTGGTCACTGCATCGGATCTTGTTAACTACTTCCACATCCTGTACAATGCCCGGGTGGGCACACATTATGAAGCCTATTTCATTTTTAGTTTCTCCATTAGGGCTCCTCCACGTCCACTTACGATTAGCCCGTTTTCTGTAAAGGGTATCCAAGATCCGTAAATCATTGCGTTCTGTGAACTCTACTAGCAACTCTCCTCTGGTATTTCTAGAGCCGATGCCATATTCCCCCCACTGCACGGTCTCCAGCCTGCTTCTTGCCTACATTGGCATTAAAGTCGCCCATCAGTACAGTATGCTGTGTCTTTACCTTAGTCATTGCTGATTCTACGTCTTCGTAGAAGCGTTCAACCAGATGATCATCATGGCTACATGTAGGCGTGTACCTCGTATTAACCTAATAATGATACTTGCCACCCTCTCACTAATACTACAGTATTCCACTATGTTGCCAGCTATACTTTCAGGGATAAGGAACCCCACCCCTAGTTCTCTTCTGCTAACTAAGCCCCGATAGCTAGGATGTGTCCCTTTTTAGCAGTGTATAAGCCTCATATGTCCTCCTAAATTTGGAGAGCCCTATTAAATCCCATATAACACCCTCTAATTCCTCAAATAACACAGCTAGACTCGCCTCACGAGATAAAGTTCTAGCGTTAAACGTAGCCAAGTTCAGATTCTGACGGCGGCCTGTGCGGACCCAAAGATTCTTAGCACCCTCTGCTGCGTCGCAGGTCTGACCGCCGCCTGGGTCAGTTGCTTCGCAGCCGCTGGAGACTGATGCTCTACTTGTGAGTAGAGTGTTTGTCGCACTTAGCACTTATGAATTCTACAGTGACTGCGGATCAGTTCTTCAGTTGACCTTCCTCGTAGCTCGCGTGGCCTTCCCGTAACTATATGGAACTCAATACTTCTCCTTGGAAGAAACAATTTACTTCGCTGCAGTGCTTGGAACGCTAAGACGTTGCTTTGAATGCGGGTTCAAGGTATGCTCCAGGTTGACCCTACCCTCTGTCGATTATTATTCTCTCTGCTTTAGGAAAAATTTTCCTCACCTAACTGGGGTGCTTACCCGCAATGCTCGGAATACTACCGTGTTACTTTGATCGCGGATATATACTCTGTTCAATGTTGGCTCTACTCTGTGCGCAATGGCGCGCTCAAGATGGCTGCCTCCAGATATATTTTTGGGTTGAACTACCCCTCATTGAAACAGAATTTTATGCATGATAAACACTCAAATATGCCAAAATAATGGTTTGGTTACGGCCTACGGTCTCCAAATTTAAGTTTCCAACTACATTTTACTTTCATATAGGCCGATTTTTCGCAGATGAAAGCAGATTAGAATGGTAAGTACCGTTTTCTCCAGAGGGTTCTTCCTTTGTTTTATGGCATAAGGTACGCCAATTTTGAATGCAAATGACATTAGTTTGGCCTTCAAACAGAAGAAAATAATCGTTCAATCCTACCTTTGAAGCTTTCATCTAGATATTGTAATATATATTTTCCTTAAGTAAGGCTCCTTAACTTGAATGGTCTCGATTAAAACGTTCTACGCGGCTTTGTCCTGTATGGGCTTGCTTTGTTTACATTTTTGAAAAAAGACTCCAAATTATTTCTGCAAGTTCATTTCAATAAAATAATTAGTAATATGTGCTCCAGTGACTTCCTAGGACTCGCCGACAGCGATCGTTGGATGTTTCGTCGCTTTTGATTTTTGATTTGAGCGGATTTAGTTCAGGAGGTCCCACTGTGTTGCCACCTCAGCGGCATCGTTAGTTAAAACGTTACGGCCGCATACGAATTGCAAATAGAGCTGTGCACGGGCCTAATTTTCAAGCCCGAGCCCGGCCCGGGCCCACTGACTGCGTCGAAGGCCCGCCCGAGCCCGACCCTAAAGGGCTTCGAGCCCGTCCGGCCCGGCCCGACGTACAAAAATACAAACCCGGGCCCTGTCCGGCCCGACACCATGAAAGCTTGCTGCGGAGACAAGATATCACTTTTTTATCATGTGGCATTTTATTCAACATATCAAAATTAAACATATGCAAACGACACATGTTAGTTTGTATACAAAGATTGCAAATTTGTAAAAATAACAAGCTGTGCTGTGATTCGGAAATCAGTGAAGTGCGGCGCTCCTGCATCACATATCCCGTCGAACTGAAGTTCCGTCCCCCTTCTCGCACTGGTAGCCGGAATTGCGAATATTTTTTTCGCAAGCATAGCAAGCTTAGAATAATTAGACTCCTTGTTCTTCCAGAGGTTTAGTATCTCTGATGCAGGTCAGAAGGATGACTGCATGGATCTATAATCACAAAGGTGATCAGTGGGTTCATCGTTAAAGAAAACAATTCCGGCACAACGTCTATATATTTGGTCTGACGCGGGCTTTGCACCTGGCCCGGCCCACCCGATGCCCGAGATGAGTATCCCGAGCCCGGCCCGGGCCCGAGATGGCAAGACCTCCGCATACCCGAACCCGGCCCTGCGGGCCGGGCCGGGCTCGGGCTTTCGGGCTACCCGGAGACCGTGCACACCTCTAATTGCAAATGAGAGTCTACTACATAACGTTCTCCCGGCAGTGTCAGCAATAGGAACGGGCGTGCGCTCCCTCGAAGCGTGTGTGCGTTCGACAGCACGGCGCGTATGTACAGCCTCCAGCATTTTTAATAATACCGCGCGAGCGTCGAGCGCACGCAGTATGAGCGCCTTACAACGGCGATAATCTGCGAGACTGGCAGCAGTACGCGCAGGCGCACGAAGCAGTGCTAGCGCAAGCGTCGTCTGCCACGCTGTTCCTTTCAGGACGATGCACGCCCTACCACAATGACTATATTAGTCTCCTTAGATAAAAAAAGGAAAACAAAAGCGGTGTGAACAAAACCATGCCCACAACTTAAACCGTGATGTACCGATTCATGTCCTCTTGATCTTTCCTGTGATTACAGTCAAAGAAACTGCTCAAAGCTGATGCGCAGGGAAATTTGAATAAAAAAAAAGTAATAAAAAGTAATTTGAAGCGCTATAAGAAGACCGCAGCTGGCGCCGCATTTTCCATATTCGATTATCTTCTTTGAGCAGTTTCTTTGACTGTAATCACAGGAAAGATCAAGAGAACATGAATCGGTAGATCACGCGGACCGGGAGACTAGGTTTATAAATCTTTGCTTTACCCCCGACGAGCCGCATTTATTTGTATTTCGTGATGGCGGCGCGAGCCGAAAAGGATTAATTTGCAACAGATCTTCTGGCCTGCAAGATGCGCTTCAGCTTGCAAGCGAGCTATCCGGTCGCGCACGTGTCCGGAGATAACAGAATATTCGCGAAAGGAGCACGCTGCCTTTGAGGAAAAATTCGTGCTGTATGTACAGCGGCGTGGTTATGTAAAAAAAGAAAAGTAAGAACAGGAATCTGAAAGAGGTACGAAGCTGTGGAAGCAAGTATGGTCTGCCTTTTTCATTCGTCGTTGTTGGCACTTTACATGCAGGCCGAGGGACTCTCCTATGGTGCGCGATGTATCGCCTAATGTGATCATCCATATGCGCCACTTCTTAGACGGTGCCGGTTCTGAGGATCTAAGTATATATACTTAGCCCCGCTGATATATGAAGACTACCACATATTTGCCGGAGAGGCGCTTGAAATGCGTACCAGCCAGTACAACCGCCGCATTCCGTCGACGACTTACGGGGAGGTTCAAGCGATGCACTCCGACGACCTGCGCGGCACCATCAGAGCAATCCATCAGGAGCTGCGCAAATCGTTGCTGTAGCGAGAGGTGGAGACGTGAGACGATGTCGTGAAGGCGGCCGACGAGGCCGTGCCGAAGTCTCGCCACTTTATTCGGGAACTGCCAAGCGGAACGGCGGCGGCTGCAGGCGTCCGAACCGCCAGGCACGAGAACTCGTTCTGTCTGCCTCGCGCCTCGAGCTATCGCATGAGCTGCGCGAGAGGCGCGGCGCGGTGGCTGGTAAAATGATGATGATGATGAAGGGCGATGATGACGCTACAGAATACTCCCCCCCCGCAGAAGTGAACCCGAAATGAAAACGATGAGAGCGTATATACAAGTGTTAAGGTCGCGAAACGAAAGGGTCCACGGGCAGTCCAGGTCGTCAACGTTAAGGGACTATCGGTAACCAGTACGACTCTGGCGGGCGGCTCTGGGAATGGCGCTGCGGACGAGGTTCGTGGCGAAGGCAAGCTGTTGGAAGGAGGTGTTGATGTCGAGGACCTAGGTGTCGTAGCCGGACGAAGAAAACCTGCTGGGCACGGCATGCGGCCAATCGACGAAGATGACCGTTATGCGCACTTCCGTGCAGGTGAGTCGAGCAGACAATGGCATGAAGGCGGGGCACCTCAAGGACGGTAGAGTCAAATGAACGTTGAAGTCTTCGTCGTCCTAAACCCAAGCGCCGCGGAGTATGTTTAACGTGCGCCGGATGCGTATGGGGAGTAGTTCCTACGATTGCGCAGCGTGAGCTGCACTGGATGGTGGGAACGACACCGGGGTGGGCGGGCGACACAGGTGGTGTGGCGATGGTGCTGGTGACGTCGTTTCGGTGATGCAGGAGAGCGCGTGTGCGGGGCGGCAGGCGGGTTGTCAGCCTGCGTGTCCGGTGGGGCGGACTCGGTCTGCTCTCCCTGCGTCGAGCCAGGCAGGCGGTCCTCGGGGTTTTCCGTCATCGTCGCAGCATCACGCACGCTCGGCCGTAGCTCGTGAGGGGCCGGAACCTCTGCTGCGGTACCCTTCGAGGACGATGCTGGTCGCAGGTGGCAAGACGCGCATAACGTCGAAGCTGTTGACAAGTCAAGTTGGTTCGTCGACGGCGATGCCTCCGTGACCGGGGGGGGCCAATTGCGGCCGCGACGATGTCCGTGTCGGTGGCAGACTCCAAGGTCGGCGGCGAGGTAGCCATAGTGGAGTCTGACGACTCCGAGGTGTCGCGGGATGTGGAGGTCGCGAAATACGGGTGGGTGGTAGGCATGCCTGATGGACCGTCGGCCGAGGGCGTCGAAGAAAGGCACCTCGTGGCGGAGCGGTCGAAGGCGGCCGGAACGCCCTGAACCTCGTCGGCCGGGTGGTCGGGTGCGGGAATCGCCGCGCTGGTGGCCGGACCAGAGGTGGAAGGAGACGTAGCCGGGGGGATTAGGTCGCGGTCATGGGAGGGCTGCGGGCCGGTTGGTACCGCGCGCTGCGAGACACGGGAAACCTGGAAGTCGCGGGTTCCCGGAAGCGGGCTGTAGGTGTGGCCGTAGCAGGCTAGCACCGCAGCGCAGAGGTCGTCGTATGGCTGTGGGCTCGAGCTCGACGCGGCAGCGAGATGACGCAGCTCAACCGGGAGGGCGTCGAGCAGGATGGCGTGCATGGCCGGCTGTGTGGTGACGCCATTCAGTGCGAGAACGGCGTCGAGCTGCATAAACCATGCTCGGGGGTAGGCCGGGTGGAACGGTGGCACTGGCGGGCAGAGTCGTGGAACCATGGCAGCGGCCGCTCGGCGAAGGCGTGTCCGGGTGTGTGTGTGTGTGTGTTTGTGTGTGTGTGTGTGTGTGTGTGTGTGTGTGTGTGTGTGTGTGTGTGTGTGTGTGTGTGCGCGCGCGTGTGTGTGTGTGTGTGTGTGTGTGTGTGTGTGTGTGTGTGTGTGTGTGTGTGTGTGTCTATAGCGTTCGGTATAGCGTTTGGTATCGGGGGGAATACACATTCTTGGGGCGCTTCTCCGAACCGCTTGTTGTGGAATCGCTTTGCCGGCGCGCCTGCCCTTCTCTTGTGAAATACATTCGCCCTAGTTGGTTTCCGCTCAAACCGCAAGTACTGTCTGTCGGCGAATATAGGCGCTACGCATATTATTAATCAAAGGTTCGTCGTTACTGTTAATATTCTTATGTTCGGCTGAGCAGCGATGTGAGAATACCGAACGAAATTTACCAGGACGTCCATGTTTCCGAAATGAAACAAGCGACACAGCTGTGGGTATATATCATGACTGGGCACGGAGGGAGGGACGGATGTATCGTCGGACAAACAGACGTGAGCATGAAACATTAAAGCTATCATCATTTCAACACGACCAGAAAAAAAGAGGATTTGTCGTCACCGGCGCCTTAGCAGCTCACTCTACTTTTCTTGTATGAAAAGTAAAGACTCCATACATATCTACACTAACGGATCCGCCCTGCCGAACAGCTCAACCGGAGCAGTTGTGATTGCAAGGTTGGTTACGACGATTAATTTCAAGACATCTCACGCAACATCATCGACGGCAGCAGAAGTGGCAGCCCTTCGTACCACGTTACAATTCGTCATTGACCAACCGACACACAGGTAGACTATTTAGTACGACTCAGAGGCGGCAGTGCAGTCTCTATTGTCAACCTTATGCCGTGGACCGCACGAGCAGCTGCTATTAGAGACAGCACGGCGGCGGCTGCAGGCGTCCGAACCGCCAGGCACGAGAACTCGTTCTGTCTGCCTCGCGCCTCGAGCTATCGCATGAGCTGCGCGAGAGGCGCGGCGCGGTGGCTAGTAAAATGATGATGATGATGAAGGGCGATGATGACGCTACAGTTGCCATCCTCGCAGCATCAGGTGTAGCCAATCGCCTACGTCATGCGCCAGGAAAGTTCTGGGACCGCTTCAACCAGCGCAGCCTGAGCCACAAGCAATGAGCTACGCTGCTGCAGCGCGTCGTAACGCTCCCACTCCGCGCCCACGTGAAGGCGTGGCGCCGCCGCTGTTCCGCCACCAAACACCGCCGCGGCCACCGACGCCATACAGCCCACTGGTCGGCCAGAACTATGCCCCGAGGAAGACCGATGTTTGGCGCGCCCCTGACAACCGCCCGTCCTGCTACCACTGCTGGTAGGCCGGCCACACCTACCACCGCGGGCGGTGCCGACAGATGGCGCGCCGCGTCCACAGTGGGGTGACAGACCACGCGGCCTCGCTCACTACGTGGCATGAGCGCAACGGACGCCCCGATGTCCTTCTCGATCGCCGTCGCCAGCTCGTTGGGCCTCTCCCGAAGGCCGACCTTACATTTGCCAAAAACGGGGCCGGTCGCCTAAACCGTACCCGGAAAACTAAGGGCAACAACTGATGGAGGTGCGGTTGCTGTACGACTAAATGCCGAAGATCCACCGACGACGACGCCTCGACCATGTGTTGAGAGCAATCCGCAAGCCGAAGGGCACCCGTACGACGAAACTTTGCCACCGGAAGAAGACGTGACGACACCCCATAGAAGCTGTGGAGCAAGCTGACAGAGCCGTGATCCGCCGCTGCGACCCAACCACAACGGCAGACGACGAACGAGCGACCTAGAAGTTCTCATCGACAGCCACAACGTCGCCGCTGTTGTCGACGCTGGGGCCGACTTTTCCGTCATCAGTGGCCCGTTCGCCGCCAAGCTGAAGTAAAGACCTCTTGGAGTGGAAGCGAAATCCGGAGAGCTTGATCCACCTGATAACACCAAATGAAGTCTGTACTGCGAGAGTCACGAATGACGGCCCGACTTATCCAGCGAGCTTTGTGCTCCTGCAGCATTGTCCGAGGAGCGTCATTGTAGGCATGGATTTTCTAAATGAGCATGGCGCAGTTATTGACCTATGATCCAATTCGATAATGCTATCTACAGAAAAAGCAATTCCACGCCTCCATAAAAGCAGGCCCTGAATGCGCTGGAAGACCAAGCCACCGTTCCGTCTCGCTCCAGCGTCATCATTTCCGTCGGCTCTCAGAAATCGGCAGACCTACAAGGCGTTGTTGAAGGCGACCAGCACCTGTTGATCAACTGCGAGATTTGTGGCCCAAGAGGATTACTCGAGCTGCGAGGAGGGGAATGCAAAAGTGATGCTCAAGAATCACAACAACGAATACAAGCACGTGAGCACAGACACGACGATAACCTACATCGAAAAAATTGTGGAAGCCAGCAACGCTTCCTTGCGCCCTCGCCGTGTCTACCGAACCTACTACGACGAAACAAGATCATCAACTAGCTTTCGACGTTGACGCGGGCCTTGCCACGCATAGGCAGGAACAGCTCGAAACCCTACTTCTGCAATATAAGGGGTGCTTTTCATCGTTGTTACGTTTCGGCAGACACCGGTCGCGAAACATCGCATCATAACAGAAGAAAGTGCCAGGCCACTTCGTGAGAGCCCGTACAGCTTCGACGCGAGCACGCGATGCCTCAAAGAAACAAATAGACGAAATGCTACGCGACGACATCATCAAGCCTTCAAAGAGTCCGTGGGTGTCACCAGTGGTGTTAGTGAAGAAGGACGGAATCCTATGCTTCTGCGTCGATTATCGCCGCCTAAACAAAGTCACAAAAAGGCGTGTACCCCATTCCACGAACAGATGACACCCTAGATCAACTCCACAATGCGAAGTACTTTTCGTCGGTGGACCCCATGACCAGCTACTGGCAAATAGAAGTCGACGAGAGAGATCGCAAAAAGACTGCTTTGACAACACCAGACGCCTGTTCGAGTTCAACGTTATGTCCTTCGGTCTCTGCCCAGCGCTTGCGACGCTCCAACGCGTTATTGATACAATACTTGCAAGCTTGAAGTGTAAGACTTGACATGTGTTCTTGGATGACGTCGTTGCGTTTGCATCGCGACGACCATCTCAGGCGATTAGTCATCACGCTGTACGAGAATACCACCGTACGAGAATAACGTCGGTAGAGGGCTTTTTCGCGCATAGCGTCGTAGTTCCTCCACAGCGTCGCATTTTCAGCGCAGCGTAAGGAACACTAGTCTTTAGAATTACGTATCTATGTATTTTCTAATAAAGCAACCCACGACGTGGTACTTACGTATTGCTGTTGCTCCTCAGATATGCGTAATATTTGCTTTTTGATCGAAAATGTTCACAAGCATGAACGCAAACACCAGTTCAATATGGCTGGGCGTTCAGCAAGGGGTTAAACCTTGGTCGGGTGGCTGAATGGAGGGATAGACAGATACACAGATAGACCAAAAATTTCTGCGTTGAAGTATCCCAAGAAAGACTATCGTCTTTAAAACAACGAGTAAATCAACTCTCAACAACCTGTCAAATACGTTCGCCAACTTCCTGCGAATACATGTTCATGAGTACACTTTTTTTTGAATAACAATGGAAGCACTATGAAAATACATCGAAAACATTGAATGTATATCGCGAACAAAAACCGTTAATGAAACGAGGGCAATCAGACACAGCTTAGCAATATTACTCGATTTGCAAATAGCCCTGCAACATCGAGGGAAATATAGAATGATCTGTTATTATTGCGATGTTAGGTGGAAGGGAGTTCCACTCGGGTATGCATAATGATAATGGCGAATATTTAAACTTCTTGGTCCTGGCCAAAATGGGGGGCCACCTTGTGCGCGTGATCGAGGCAGGATGAGGTATGATGGGCTGGAAAGATATGAGGCTGCGCGAAGGGTGAGTTGCTGTAATAAAGTGAGTGCATGAACGATAGTCGAGTATGTCGCCTGCGCATGGCAAGTGTGGCAAGGCTAAGCTCTGCTTTTAGTAATGAAACACTTAAGTAACGTGAATAGGATGATGAGATAAACCGAGCAGCTTTATTCTGTACCATTTCGAGCATGTTAGTAAGACCGATTAGATGAGGGTGCCATATGATTGAAGCGTATCCTAGAGATGGCCGAATCAATGAATTGAAAGCGCGTAGTCTTGTGTTCCTTTTAGCGAAATGCAAGCGTCGTTTAAGGAAGACGGTTTTCTTGAGACCCTTATCAGTAATATGCTCTATGTGTGCAGTGCAGCTTAAATGTGAAATGAGTATTACGCCCAGATACTTAAATGACGTGGCTTTTTCTATTACCAAATCGTTCATTTTGTAAGAGCTAGATCATGCAGAAGCGATCAAGCAATCAAGAGCTGCGGACTCACCCTGAAGCCAAAAAAAGTGCCGTTTCGCGTACGAAGAGCTCTTGTTTTTGGGTCACGTCTTTAGCACGTTTGGAGGTCGCCCAAACTTGCACACTTGTTAGCAAGTTTGGATTACATCGTTTTTTTTCAAGATTGCGTGCAAGACGTGAACACTCATGCTTATTGCAGAGGTTGCGCGACGACCAGTGATAAGGCTCGAATATTCGATGACACCTATAAATGTCGACGCACTTCACCACTTTCAGTTTAATTGACGGCCGACGCTCTGTTCGCCTCTATCAGTGCCAGTGTGTATTGCTGAACTCTGACTTTCAGTTTCCCGGTCACAAATTCCGCCAAATAAAGAGTTTCTTCTTCGACACGCCGACTGTTGCCTTTGTCAACGTCACGACCACGTGAGAATATCGCTATATTTACCGCTACGATGGAAACAAGCAGGTACCCGTCATACCACGTTTTCTGCAACGTCAAGTTCTGCAAGCTTTGCGCGATGATACAACCGCCGGTCTTCGAGGCTATCACAAAACTTACGACAAAAAATGAAGTCGCTGACCCTGGCTTGGCCTCTCTTCAGCGATCGCCATGTACGTCGCCTCTTGTGTCTATTGCCAACGGTGAAAGCGACACGTAACTGCTCCGGCAGGCTTAATGCAACCTCTCCCTTCTCCCGTCTTGCCTTTTGAAATCGTGGGAATCGACTTGTACAGCCCTCTGCCTATAACATCAAATGGGAATCGTTGGGTTGTTACGGCCGTCGACCACCTTACCCGCTACATGGAAACAGTCTCTCTGAAATATGGGACTGCCACCGAAGTCACCGATTTCTTTCTGCGCAACATCGTTTCACGCCATGGAGCCCATGCGTTCTCCTCAGCGATCGTGGGAATCTCTTTCTGTTTTCTATTGTTGACCAAGTTTTGCGTGCCTCAAACACTATTCACAGAACAACTTCTAGTCTCCATTCGTAGACCAACGGATTGACAGAATGTTTTCATCGTACCCTCTTGGACATGATCGCAATAAACATCCACCCCGACCACCCGAGCTGGGAAACAATCCTGCCCTTCGTGATATTCGCTTACAACACGGCTACTCAGCGCACTACCGGCTCTTCTCTATTTTTTCCTCGCCTATGTCTGCTCACCGAGTTTCACTCTGGACGACTCGTTCCTTTCGGCCCCGTGCACCCTCAACACCTCCTTTCTCTGAATGATTTTTGTGTTGCCTCGTACACTGCCGTCACCTGGCCCGTGTTAACAACGGCTTCTACCAGGAAAGTCGAAAGTCTCGCTACCACTCAACTCTCCGTGTTGTGACTTTTCCCCTGGAGACGAAGTACGTCTGTGGACTGCGCTGCGCGTTCGCGACTTGTGCGACAAGTTCATCACACGCTTTATGGTGCCGTACATGGTGGTCGAGCAGACATCCCCTGTTCATTACCGCGTTAATCCTCTGCGCACTCCACTTAATCACCGTTGCCGTGGAACACAGATAGTATATGTATATCGTTGAAGCCTTACATGCGGCGCATTTAATAAGACTCTCAGGCGACCAGGCGGCCACTCCCACCCCCGCGACGGAATTAGTGTGAGCGCGAGAAGTGAATGACTCTTCATTATCTTAACACATCATCAATGTCACTAAGCTCGAGTGCGGCTGAATGAAGCGCTGTATGTATGTATGTATGTATGTATGTATGTATGTATGTATGTATGTATGTATGTATGTATGTATGTATGTATGTATGTATGTATGTATGTATGTATGTATGTATGTATGTATATTGCATATATACCCGGATATTGCGCAAACCCGGATTCCCCGAATATGTCGAGGCATACGCAAGCCGTACGCTCACGAGTGCCGATACAAATTACACCGTCACGGAAAACGATTGCCTGGCCATCGTCTGGGCCCTTACAAAGTTTCTACGTTATTTGTATGGTCGCCCATTTGATGTCGTCATCTACCATCATGCACTACGCTTGTTGTCGCCATTGAAGGATCCCTCAGGCCGTCTCGCCCGCTGGGCTCTTCGCCTGCAAGGCTACGACACCTGCGCGCTGTACCGCAACGGACGCCAGCATGATGACGCCGACGCCCTCTCGCGCTCCCCTCTGCCTGCCGACAATTCCTCCTGCTCAGTATCTTCCATTACTGTTTCTGTCATCGATGTTCACATCATCGCTACCGAACAGCGTAAGGATAATTGGATCGCCCCGCTGATCGACTTGCTCTCTGATCCGTCCGTAACACCATCCACTCGCGCCTTGCGTCGTCAAGCTCACCATTTCGCCATACGTGACGGCCTCCTGCACCGACGCAATTACAACGCCGGCGGGCGGCAGTGGCTACTCGTGATACCCCGCAGTCTGCGGTCGGAAATATCTGAGTCCATCCACTCTGATCCGCAATGCGCGCACTCCGGGGTATCCAAAACTTACCACCGCATTCGACAACGCTACTTCTGGCGAGGAATGTACCGCTACGTGCAGAAATTCGTTTGCTCCTGCCTCGATTGCCAACGCCGCAAACCGTCAACTCACATGTCCCCAGCCGGTCTACAACCATTAACTTGCCCTGACCGTACGTTTGGGCGCGTGGGTATCCATTTGTATGGACCACTTCCTCTGACGTCGGCTGGTAACCGCTGGGCCATCGTCGGCGTAGACCATCTAAAGCGATACGCCGAAACCGCCGCCCTCCCTGCGGCTACTGCGCGCGATGTTGCCTCCTACCTGCTGCACCGATTCATACTGCGTCACAGTCCACCCGAGGAGCTTCTCAGTGATCGAGGCAGTGTCCTCCTGTCGCAAGTCGTCGAAGCCATTCTCACAAAGTGCCATTCTGTCCACCGCAAAACTACTGCTTACCACCCGCAGGCGAATGGCCTCACTGAACGCTTTCGATGTACGTCGCCGCCGACCACACGAATTGGGATGCTATACTGCCATTCGTCACCTACGCTTACAACACCGCCCCTCAGAGCACTACTGGTTTTTCACCCTTCTTGTTACTATTCGCAATTCGCATAGACTGTCGCGCCCCTAGCGGAATTTAGGAGTGTCCTCTCATGGATGATCAGTAGACGACACCGTGGAAGCGCTACGCAGTCGCGCACTTGTTCGGCTTTGTTAGCAGGAATGAAACACTACGAGTTTGCATGTTTCCTGCTTCAGTGAACAAACCGGGCCCTCCGCGACAAGATAAATCTGATTTGTTCTTGCCAGACGCGAAGTTTTCGTGAAAATACGTGCCAACTTGCGCGTTCAACGATGACCCACATCGTACAAATATCAGCTTCGCGAGGTTTTGTGTAGCCACTTAGGTTAGTTAAACGCTGTCGTCTGACCTTCTCAGTTGAAACTCACCTGGTTTTACTTGCATATAGCATTCGTCAGTGCTCTTGTAGTGCATGAATTTTTAACATCGTAGGCGGGAAGTCGCTCGAGCTAGCGATGTACAACTGAGTAATCTCAAATTGGGCAGCGCTGCGCCGCTTGTTTTTGTACGTTTGTTGATAGATGGCAGCACTCTGCAAGCGATTTCTTTGTTCACCGGTGCGAGAGCAAGAAGATCTGCGCGCCCAGATAACGTTGTGACGAGGACTAATCGAAGTCGTTCGGCGGAGGAAAAGTTTCAGATTGCTTTCAGCAATGATGTTAAGAGGAACCACTATGACGTCGAGGATTTTTCACTGGACGCAGAAGGCAGTGAAAGCGCAGAGTGTGACAGCGACGATGAACGATCAGCTGCTAACTCACGATGAGCGAGTTTCACTTCACGTCACCTCGAGCGCTAATGTTTTTTCACGCTCGTAAGTCACTTTGATTGTATTTCATGGATAGTATCCTTCAGCGAGATCAAAATAAAAAAAACACGCCATATCCACGAAGTGAATGATGATGAGTGGGCGAAGCTCGATCGTTGTCATCCATGGCAGAAAGAGAATGTGTGGTCTGGAACGCGCTTATACTTCATGGTCATCAGGCGTCATCGTCATCTTTATCACGTGTAGTTGGTACATTCCACTATATTGGAACGCACTTATACTGCGTCGTGATCACGTGTAGTGGGTACATTCCACTATACTGCGTCACCGTCATCTTTATCACGTGGAGTGGGTACATTCCACTATGCGTGGCGACCTACCTACCTACCTACCTACCTACCTACCTACCTACCTACCTACCCACCCACCCACCCACCCACCCACCCACCCACCCACCTACCTACCTACCTACCTACCTACCTACCTACCTACCTACCTACCTACCTACCTACCTACCTACCTACCTACCTACCTACCTACCTACCTACCTACTACTATTACTACTACTACTACAGAGGAGGGACAGACCCACACCATAAGGAGCTTCGCCCCTAAAAACATAGTTTTTCTTGTACATTGCACGTAGCGCAATTATTGTGGATATTATCGAGCGCCGCATCCCGCCAAGTTCGGAACAGGGAAGTGAAATGGTTGGAGCGATGAAACGTGCAGTCACGGCCACAATCCAGGCCTATCGGCTCACTTCTCCTGTACTTCACCGGTACCTTCCGATCGGCATAGTTGTTCGACGCATTTTCCCAAAGCCGAAGAATTCAACGTTGCGAAAAGCATACGTGCGTGTTCTTTTCGATATTCATGTTGCGATCGCGCTGATCGAACCTGTGGCATCCGAGTGCAGTGAATTGCGCACAGCTTGAGTCTGAGCATGGCTGTGATACAAGCGCTACTAAATGGCATATTAAATGCTTGTGTTCCGTTGAAGAAGCAACTCCGCTTTCCTGACTGCACAAGTAATGACGACGGCGTATGTTTGCAAACCATCGCCACATTAAACATTCGGTCCCGTGCAGCAGCGATGACACTACTCGCTAGCGGCCTACCACTGCGGCAAATCCGTGAGGCAGGCTCGGTACACAATATCTCGGAGAGGCGTTCAGGTGATACGTCAATTCTAGTTCATGAAGTTTTCTGCAGCACGCACAGGATTTCGCACAGCAACGCTTATGCACGGTAACGGAGCTGAAATTAAAACCTTTCACACCGCGGCAAATAATTAGGTGGCGAGCTTCCATGGTTTGAGAAAGCATTTCGGCCTCATATCCATTTCAGTGCAGCTCGTGACTTGATCCGGTGAAAGTGGCACGGACCGTACGTACGCACGTCATATCTGTTCCTATGCTAACAAACGGATTGACCCTCTATCGGGCGCATCTTGAATCGTACAGCGCGCCACCTATAGTTCGTGGGCATTGCGAATACGGACGGCACCAGTCGCACACCATCGACACTATACTCCCGTACAAGCCGGGTCAATCTGAGTGTGCTCCTATTTCTGACACAGCCGGGCTTGCTCAAGAGTGTCGAGAGCTTGCCAAGACCTTTACGACGAATGAACAAGAGCGGCAGAAGAGTATTAGTGATGGTTCCGCCACTTCTGAGCCCACGTTCCTCCCTGGAGCGCTCGTATGGCTCTCGGTCCCTACCTCCGCAGCTGGCCTCTCTTCAAAACTACTGCCGAAATACGAATGCCCCGTACCGTGTCATCGATCGCACATCTCCGGTCAACTACCTGATCGAACCCATCGAACAATCATCGGACATGCGCCGTCGAGGGCGCGACATTGTGAACGTGGAGCGCCTGAAGGCCTACTATGACCCGCTCATAGTGACAAGCTGTTAGGCCACCCGGCGTCTCCCTTTTCGTCCCCGGGGTAATTGTAGCGATGCATTGGAACCTAGAAATGGGTTGCACTCTCTAGAGCCTTCTAGTGGGTCATCTGCAAAAAGGAAGCCGCTCGCGCTGAGAGTCCGTGCCTCGCCGTGGCGGCCGCTCACGCATTATCGCTGAGTGCCGGCTAATAACACCTTAACAATATATATAGTTGAAGGAGTGGTTGCCTTTGGTTGCCGTATAAGTATGAGAGGTGGCACTTCAAGAAAACTTCATTTATTACGTCGACGTGTCGGTCAGAGCCTGATCTTTATCAAGACAAAATTTTCGTTTTTATTCCCGTGCTTATATACACACCAATTGAGAGGGGAAGAAGGTGAGAGAGAGAGGGAGGGGAGAAAGTTTGCTCAGGGGTTGTGAGGTAGAAGGACCAGGAGTAACGCACTGTCTCCGTCAGCGGAGTGCTTAGTGAGTGAGATTATACTGATGTTTTGGCTATTATTCATTGTTAAACGTCGTCGCGGTATTTTGTCGCGGAGGGCTGGACGAAGAGCCAGCGTAAGTGAAAACACAGCCGGTACGCGATTCAAACAGCCTGGTTAAAAAGGTTAAATCGGATACAGCTGTAGACGCGGCATCGAAAAAGTGGGTGTCGGTGAGCTCTGTTGCCGCGGCGTATGGCCCTTTTGGGCAATGCGGAAAGAGAGTCCTATCTACCGTCTCACTTGCTGAGCCTGCTCGTTTGTCGGATAAGGGACGCCCGCTTCTAAAGCGAGAAACGACACGTTGAGTGGCATTAGCGACTTCCGGTCATGGACCCACTGAAGGAAAAAATAAAGAAATAGATAAATAAAATAAATAAAAAGAAAAAAAGAGGGGGGGTGGAGGGGGTAGGGACAAAAAAAGAAGGAAGTGGGAGGGCGGGGCCTCCGCTTAGAATGATCGAGTGCTGTTCTCTACAACATCTCAACAATACACCACCGGGGAATGTAAAAGGCGGCACACATGAAAGGGTGAAAAACACTGCAGGTACGATCCCCGAAAGCACTGGCTCGCACATGCATCTTTGCAGCGTATTTTGCTGCGTTGATGTTAGTGTCGCTTAGAGTACTATTTGCGCTTTAAGTCACGTAAAACAGGAAGAGCACCCGGATGTTCATTTATTCCATGTTCAAAGTCACCATTTTAAGTGCCACTTAGCCGAGTTTTGCCGTCGAGAGGATGATTTGTTCTTTCTAGACCAGGAACTGTACCACTTCCCACCGGCGATGGTGATAGCAGCCGACGGAGTGCACTCGAACTTTGGTGGCGTATCTCTGCTGGCATGGAACATCCACAGGCTCCTTTTACAGGTGCAGGGTCCATATGTGGCCAATTGGCGGGACTGTATGGTACCCACGGAATGTACCCATCAGCCGGTTATCGCCAGCTACGCGCAAGCAGCTGGCCAGCGATCCCAGGGCAACGACACCAACGCCTACCGGTCGACTGGCGCAAGGCCTAAGATCCGAGCAGTGACTGCAGGAACACCCTCCGCAAAGTCGCCTACGACACACTCCCCTAGGGCAATGTCGGATGCCATCAAGTTAACTCTCGGCGACCTATCAGCAACACACAGCAATGCGGAACGCCACCCGAAGGCAACAACTCAACTTCCAGCAGCGCCTGCTTCCCATCACCGCAACAAACAGT
The DNA here is from genome assembly GCA_030522465.1 of Rhipicephalus appendiculatus. Lineage (NCBI taxonomy): Eukaryota > Metazoa > Arthropoda > Arachnida > Ixodida > Ixodidae > Rhipicephalus > Rhipicephalus appendiculatus. Next base: position 46,234 of record JALIZH010018414.1, on the reverse strand, counting down.
ACAGTGACCTCTTCAAAGGAAAATTGGCTAAGCTTTCTCAAAATTAGAAAATTGATAGACGAGCGCGTACGACATGACCTTTATGTCAAGACCCTCAAAACATATATAGATGCTGGTGTTCCACCGAGAGGCTTGCGTGTTTCGCTGACCCAAGCTATGCATGATCTATCCCCGACTGAAATCATAACGTGGAAAAACAATCTGAATTCGGCCTCACTGGATGAAACGAAATTATTAGCTGAACATTGTGAGAAAACGTTGCTGTCGCTGAGGGTCGAGGAACGTCGGGTTAGAGATATGGGTAGCCTTTCCGCATCACAGGCCACTGAAATTGTTATTTTTGAAAGCAATCTAACTGATAATATAGGCGCTATGAAATCTAGAAAACTAACTCGCGATGGCATTACAGCACACAAGGCATCAATCCACACGGACACGCCCCCTGGACCAGCATTAGGCTGCCACAGTAAAGAACTGTGGCGGCCTCATGGTCGCGCAGCAGCAGACAGACACCCTTTCCCATCTTCGCGGTGAAATGTTATCACGTTGCGTGCGGGAAAGGGAAATGGTGTGAGGGTGCGCGACCGAGCCGGAGTGGCTGCATCAGTCGCTGAAATAAAGTTAGTTGTTGTTTGTCCTTCTGGGACGCACCACTCGCTTCTCTGTGCTGATTTCCGGCCGCGCTCACGTCCTGCACAACATTGGTGACCCGGACGAGCAGCAAAAGCTATGAACACCCCTCAAGGCACCCACACACCGACACTCTCCAGCGTCGACGTCAAACTGCCTCCCTTTTGGACTGCGGATCCTGCACTGTGGTTCATTCAGGTAGAGTCACTATTTGCTGCACGTCGCATCACGGCAGCTTCCACAAAATACCATTACGTGGTGAGCAGTCTGCCGCCATCAACCGCTAACGAAATTCGAGATCTGCTGCTTTCCCCACCAGAAGATAACGTCTACGAGGCGTTGAAGGCAACATTCATTCGCAGGGTCACGCCCCCCTCGAAAACCAACGGCTGCAAAAGCTTATTCATGAAGCAAACCTTGGTGACAGAACACCATGCCAGCTGCTGCGTCATATGCAGCAATTATTGGGCAACAAAACGGATGGTCTCGACAGCCTGCTGCTCCGAGAAATATTTCTACAGAAAATCCCCCCCAAACGTCAGAATGGTCTTCAGTGCCTCAAACGAGAATGATCTACCCAAACTGGCCGAGTTAGCCGATAAGCTCATGGCGGTAGCTACCACACCTGTCGCGGGCGTTACGAGTGAACCGCCTCTACATGAGCAGCTTCACGAGATGAAGAGCGAAATCTCGCGTCTCGTGGACTTCGTGGCCGCCCTCCACACAGCGTCACGGTCAACCGGTCCAAGTTATTCGCAGTCGCCCATGAAACGTCAAAAGCTATGTTGGTACCACCGCAAGTTCGGTAACGCTGCGCGCAAATGCGTGCCACCCTGCGAGCTCTCGGGAAACACCGTGGGCAGGCGCTGAGGGCGACCAGCGTTGCTGCCATGGAAGAACGTCGCTCATCAGTCTTCTTCCTAACTGACCTAAACAGCGGCTTCCGGTTCCTCGTCGACACAGGTGCCGAAGTGAGTGTACTGCCAGCATCGCCCGCCGACCGCAAGCGCCCGAACACATCGCCTCTCCAAGCAGTCAACAACACGACCATTGCCTGGTATGGCAACCGCTCCCTAAGCGTCAGTTTGGGCCTGCAGAGAACGCTTCGATGGATCTTCATAGCAGCCGACGTGAAGTTCGCCATTCTTGGGGCGGATTTCCTGCTCCACTTCGGGCGGTTAGTCGACGCGCGTAACCGGAGGCTACAAGACCGGAAGTCACAAAGACTCGCAGTGGACGGGTCTCCAAGGCGCCCCGTCGTATGGACTTGTGAACTATGTGAATAGCCCTATGAATGTTCGCTGACTCACTAGGAGGGGAAGTGATGTAGCGGCCTCATGGTCGCGCAGCAGCAGACAGACACCCTTTCCCATCTTCGCGGTGAAATGTTATCACGTTGCGTGCGGGAAAGGGAAGTGGTGTGAGGGTGCGCGACCGAGCCGTAGTGGCTGCATCAGTCGCTGAAATAAAGTTAGTTGTTGTTTGTCCTTCTGGGACGCACCACTCGCTTCTCTCTGCTGATTTCTAGCCGCGCTCTCGTCCCGCACAACAGAACCAAATTCACCAAGCTTGCCCAGGCATCAAAAATATCGTGATAATCCGGGCGAAACCATCATCAACTTATCCGACACCGAGCTCACCGCGGATGAGCGCTCAGTACTGTCTCGCAGACTTACATTCTGCCCGAATAATGGAAGATACGCGGAATTTGCGCTATTAAAGGGTCTTGACAATTTTGCACGAAATTTACGCTTGGCAGAATTTTCCAACCAACCGCGGAATAGAAACCCAGAATTCCATCACGCCACAGGGAGACAGTGGACTCCGGACGCACAGAGAGACAAACACCTAGATATTTATATTGAAGCGGTACAAAGGGATATTATAGAAGCTTATAAGGCTCATAAACCCGGCACCTCTAACTTATCTAGAAAGGAGCATGAATCACTATTAGCGCTAGGCAGTCGCGAGGATATTGTTATAAAGCCAGCTGATAAGGGAGGTAGAATAGTTCTTCTCAACAAGGAGGACTACATCAAAGAAGGCGTACGGTAATTACAGGACAGGAAGTTTTATAAACCCCTGGATTCTGACCCAACAAAACAGCACGAAGAATTGATTACTGCTACTCTACAGGACCTCGTGAAACAGGGTGCAATACACATCAAGCTCTGTCAATCACTCATTCCCGCTCGTGCCACACCTGGACGTTTCTACATGCTACCAAAAGGTGACAAGGAAGGCAACCCTCGAAGACCTATAATATCAGGAACGGGAACACTTACTGAACAAATATCTAGCTACATTGATTTCTTGATTAGAGTCTTTCCACTTCGGCATCTATCGTACCTGCTTGACACCAACCACTTCTTGAGAGAAATTGAAAATCTTACTATATTGGAAGGTGCTTTTCTCGTCACATTAGACGTCACGTCGCTATACATAAACATACCACATGATGATGGCACTCAGGCTCTTTTTAGTTCTACAGGGAAAATGCGCCAGCCTCTTCTCCACACCCGATTGTCCCTGAAACTCTAGCTAGGATCGTCCTCGAATTAAATAGCTTTGAATTGGACAACCAATACTTTCTTCAAATAAATGGAACGGCGATGGGAACGAGGATGGTGCCGAACTATGCCAATGTATTTATGCACGAGATCAAATAGAGTTTTTTGTCAACATATCCCACGAGGCCCGCATTCTATATGAGGTACCTGGATGACATGTTTCTCATTTGGAGGGGTACGGAAGAAGATCTAATTAAATTTATCGACGCATTAACCAATGTTCATAAAATATTTCTTTAACACCACTTAATCAAATCCCCATCAGTATTCAAAACAAAGACAGATGTGACATCCCAAGAGTTGATTCAATTAAGATCTTGGGTCTTGTGATAGATGCTAAAGGATGTAATCAGCTCATCTAACTACAAAGACAGACAATATAATTAGGCTAATCATGACAGTTTCCGGTCGGAAAGGCGGCATAGGGGAGGACATGCTGCTTAGGTTCCATCATGCTTTCCTTATGAGCCACGTGAATTATATAGTATCTGCTCCAAATTGGACAAAATCAGAAAAGCATAAGATAGATACACTCATGCGCAAAAGCATCAAGAAAGTTCTCGGTATCCCAATTAAAACCAGTACGGAGACACCTTTGAAACTAGGGGTGCATAATACCATAGATGAGCTAGCAGAAGCACAAAGGATGACACAAATTACCAGACTATCCGGAACCAAAGCAGGAAGGAAGGCCTGCAACCTGGCATCAACATAGGCGATGCGATTCAACTAGACAGCCAAGTCAAGTCGACCACAAAGGAGATCTTCTCTCGTCCGCCTCACTTTGCACCTCAATGGCAGAAGTAGCTGAACAGGTCGCGGTGGCTGTGGCACTACTAGATCTTAAACGCACCACTGTTTACACTGACTCCCCGAGCTGCTGTCAGGGCCTTTCAGTCGGGTCTAGTCTCAAAAGAGGCCGTGAGGGTCCTTCAAGGCAGGTCCTCGCAGGACGAAATTCACCACATTATCTGGTTCCCGGCTCAGTTGCGTCCAGACATCATACCGGGCCAAGCGAACCCCAATGATATCGCTCATCATCGTGCGCGAGGGTTCATCTGCCGCGGCGATGAGGGGCCCTCTATTGGTTCGGAACAGCTCGAGTTCGGTGATCCGCTCTTCACCTTCCACGAGATTACCTCGTACTACAGGCAATTAGACGAATGTTTCCATCCCCCCCACCACAAATTTAATAGAGCACAATCTATCACACCGACAATGCTCCAAACAATTTTTTACCCATCAAAGAGCTTCCGGAGTACGATACGTGCGGAGATGGACGCAACATGCCCAGACTGCGGAGAAGTCAGTTCATTGCAACACATGCTCTGGCGATGCCCTGCGTTGCAGGACAGCTGTCAAGAAGACTGGTGGACCGCTGCTGTCAATGACCCCAGCTACGACGTCCAGCTCCTGGCTGTCCGGAAGGCCCGTGAGAGGGCGGAGAGGCTTGGCCTCCCCGTCCCGACATGGGTCTAGCCAGGAGCTGGACACGGCATCCTCTTTCGTCCGGACCAAATAAATGTCTTTTCTATCTCTCTCTCTCTCTCACGCATACCTATTATAAAACAGAAGTTAACTTTCTGGATGTTAACGTAAGGGTGGAAGGGGGTAAACTGATAACTAGTGTTTTCAGGAAGCCTACAGACGCGCAACAATACCTACACTTCAAGAGCTGTCATCCGCGGCATTGCAAAACTGGCATCCCCTACTCACAGGTACACCGATTTAGGAGAATCTGCTCTGAAACAAAGGACTTCAATGAGAACACGGACCGCCTACGTAACGTCCTTATAAAGCAGCATTATCCACCTCTAATCATCGACGACGCGATACAAAAAGCAGCAAATCTGAACCGCCACCAAATTCTACACAATCAGAACAAAGAAAGTAAAGAAGAACGGAGCAACCTAATTCTCACATTCACTGGAAACGCGCCGAATGTTAACAAAATCCTAAAAAAAGCATTTCAATATCATTGAACAAAGCGACCGCCTTAAAAAAGCTCTTCACTATTCCGCCACGGGTGGTATACAGGCGCCCGAAAAATGTAAGAGACTACGTCGTACACTCTAAAACAAGCAGAACAGGTCAATTTGGTTGTCATCTCTGCGGGAAAAGTAGATGTCAAGTGTGCAAGCACATGCAAACAACCACGATAGCTCAAAGTACGCAAGTACGCTACGCAATACATTGGACAAACGGACACACCTTTTCGAATCAGATTTAACAATCACCGCTCGCATGGGAACACACAACCGAACCTTCCCCTTTCCAAACATATTAAGTCAGAAGGTCATAGTTTGGATTCCATTAAAATAACACTACTCCAAGGAAATTTCCGCTCTCAGAGAGAACGTGAACAGCGCGAATCGTACCTAATATACAAATTCAACACCGTTGAACATGAAATAAATAAACATCCTGTGTTCTTCCTGTTTTACGTGCCTTAAAGCGCAAATAGTACTCTAAACGACACTAACATCAAAGCAGCAAAATACGCTGCAAAGATACATGTGCGAGCCAGTGCTTCCGGTGATCGTACCTGCAGTGTTTTTCACCCTTTCATGTGTGCCGCCTTTTACATTCCCCGGCGGTGTATTGTTGAACTGTTGGAGAGAGCAGCACTCGATCATTCTAAGCGGAGGCCCCGCCCTCCCACTTCCTTCTTTTCTTGCCCCTACCCCCTCCACCCCCTCTTTTTCTGTTCATTTATTTTATTTATTTATTTTTTTAAATTTTTTTATTTAGTGGCTCCATGACCGGAAGTCGCTAATGCCACTCAACGTGTCGTTTCTCGCTTTAGAAGCGGGCGTCACTTATCCGACAAACGAGCAGGCTCAGCAAGTGAGACGGTAGATAGGACCCTCTTTTTCCGCATTGCCCAAAGGGCCATGCGCCGGGGCAACAGAGCTCACCGACACCCACTTTTCGATGCCGCGTTGACAGCTCCATCCAATTTAACCTTTTTAACCAGCCGGTTTGAATCGCGTACCGGCTGTTTTTTCACTTACGCCGGCTCTTCGTCTAGCCCTCCGCGAGAGAATACCGCGACGACGTTTAACAATGAATAATAGCCAAAGCATAAGTATAAGCTCACTCACGAAGCGCTCTGCTGTCGGAGGCAGTGTGTTACTCCTGGTCCTTCCCCCTCACAACCCCGGAGCAAAATTTCTCCCCCTCCCTCTCTCTCTCCCGCTTTCTTCCCTACTCATTTGGTGTGTATATTAGCACGGGAATAAAAACGAAAATTTTGTCTTGATAAAGGTCAGGCTCTGACCGAAACGTCCACGTAATAAATGAAGTTTTCTTGAAGTGCCACCTCTGATACTTATATATATATATATATATATATATATATATATATATATATATATATATATATATATATATATATATATATATATATATATATATATATATATATATATATATATATATAGTAGCCGGGGCCCGGCTGAAACTTTGGAAAAATAAACGAAGTTTTCGTTTTGCACGTCCTCTACTTCGAAGTATTGCATTGCTGGATCCAAGGACACCTTCTTCTTCATATATATATATATATATATATATATATATATATATATATATATTGTAACGGAGGCGAGATGATGGTTTAATGACCGACAACAGTTAATCGGCAGCCAAGCAAGATGGCTGAGCAAACCCCACGCGCAAGCGCCTCACACCCAGTCGTCTTCTTCATCTTCGAAGAGCACCACGCTTGATCATGCCCATGACACACCGTAACATCACTCTCCCGCGGCGTTAGCGCCGTCACGGCGCTTAGTATGACTGCGACGAACTAGCAGGGCAATACAGTTTCAGTCTGGAAACATGCACAACGTCCGTCTGGAGTGAGGAGGTCGAAGAGGCAGTGTCCAGGGGTGTGATCTCATAATTCACGTCACTGAGTTGTCGTACCACTTTATAGGGGCCATTGTAGCGGGGTAGAAGCTTCTTCTGATAAGCCGACCTGGCGGTACGGTGTCCAAAGAAGAACCAGAGATCCCGGCGGGAAGTGATCGCTCTGGTGGCGGCTGTCATAACGGTCTTTCTGGTGTTCCTGCGACAAGTATAGTCGGTCATGAGCAAGCTGACGAGCTGCATGGGCTCGAGCAATGACATCGCTGGCGTACGTAGTAGACAAGGAGGCAGGCGGAGGAAGGAGCGTGTCAAATGGTAACGCTTGATGTCGGCCAAATAGCAAATAAAACGGCGAATAACCAGCGGTGTCGTGTCGTGAAGAGTTGTACGCAAAGGTGACAAAGGGAAGTGTTTTGTCCCAGTCACGGTGATCTTGCGAAACGTACATAGAGAGCATCTGCGTCAGCGTTCGGTTAAGACGCTCGGTCAATCCATTTGTCTGTGGATGATAAGCGGTAGTAAGCTTGTTCTCAGTAGAGCAGGCACGGAGGATGTCATCCACAACACGTGACAGGAAGTACCTCCCTCGATCGGTAAGCAGCTGCCGCGGGGCGCCATGATGACTTCATATAAGAGGAAATCTGCGACGTCACTGGAGCAACTTGTTGGCAGTGCTCGAGTGATGGCGAAGCGTGTGGCGTAATCTGTGGCGACTGCAACCCATTTATTTCCCGAGGTGGACGTAGGAAAAGGGCCCAGCAGGTCAAGGCCAACACGGAAGAATGGTTCCTCAGGTATGTCGATAGGCTGTAGGAGGCCGGAAGGTAGCGCAGAGGGGCGCTTGCGGCGTTGGCAGCGGTCGCAAGCAGCGACGTAGCGGACCACCGAACGATACAGGCTGGGCCAGAAAAAGCGACGTCGCACACGATCGTAGGTACGAGAGACACCAAGGTGACCGGTGGTAGGTACATCGTGGAGTTGTTCGAGAACGCTGGCACGTAGATGTTGGGGTAGCACAAGTAGTTCCGGACCATCGGCGTTGAAGCTGCGACAGTATAGACGGCTTGTCGTGCAACTCGAACAGGCGAAGGGGAGGGTCTGGTGATGCGGAAGTTAGACGGTCGATGATGGAAAGTAATGATGGGTCCCGTTGTTGTTCGGTGGAGATATCAACCAAAGCGCGGATGGACAGCACGCAGGGGTCCGATTCAAGGTCACTGCAGTCGGTTGCTTCAACCGGATGACGTGACAAACAGTCTGCGTCTTTGTGCAGTCGGCCCGACTTGTAGTGGACCACGAACGAGTATTCCTGGAGACGCAACGCCCAGCGACCGAGACGTCCACACGAGTCCTTTAGCGATGAGAGCCAACAGAGAGCGTGATGGTCTGTGACTACCGAAAAGTTCGGCCATACAGGTAGGGCCTGAATTTAGTCACGGCCCACACCAAAGCTAGGCATTCACGCTCAGCGATGGAAAACTTCCGTTCAGCGGCCGAAAGAAGACGACTGGCGCTAAGCACTTACCTCGGTCCTTGCCGTGCTGTCGTTGGCCGAGGACCGCCCCAATTCCATGGCCACTTGCATCGGTCCGGAGCTCTGTATGCGATGCAGGGTCGAAATGGGCTAGTATTGGTGGCGTAGTTAGCAGATGGATAAGGGCCGAAAAGGAGTTTGCTTGCTCGACACCCCACGTGAAGGCAACGTCCTTTTTTAAGAGGTCAGTAAGTGGGGCGGGCGATGTCGACAAAGTTGCGGACAAATCGACGAAAATAGGAACATAATCCTACAAAACTTCGGATGTCCTTAGCTGAGGATGGGACCGGAAATTCTTGTACTGCTCGCACCTTGTCTGGATCCGGTTGGACGCCGGCAGCACTCACTAGGTGGCCGAGTATATTTATTTGACGCCGTCCGAAATGGCATTTTGCGGAATTCAGCTGGAGAGCGGCTCTTCGAAAAACATCCAGAACGGCCGACACACACGTGTGAGATGGCTGTCGAAGGTAGGTGAATAGACGATCACATCATCTAAGTAACATAAGCAGACAGACCACTTATATCCTCGGAGAAGGGAGTCCATCATGCGTTCAAAAGTTGCCGGGGCATTGCATAGTCCGAACTGCATGACCTTGAACTGATAGAGGCCATCGGGCGTAATGAAAGCAGTTTTTTCGTGGTCCATAGGGTCAACGGAAATTTGCCAATAACCGGACCGAAGGTCGATCGATGAAAAGTATTGGACACCATGGAGGCAATAGAGGGCGTCATCGATTCGCGGCAAAGGGTAGACATCTTTATGAGTTACTTTGTTTAGATTGCGATAGTCCACACAAAAGCGCCAGCTGCCATCCTTCTTTTTGACTAGCACGACCGGGGAGGCCCAAGGGCTGGAAGATGGCTCTATGACGTCTTTAGTAAGCATTTTGTCGACTTCACTCTGAATTACTTGACGTTCCTGGTGAGATACGCGATATGGACGCCGGCGTATAGGAGTGGCATCACCAGTGTTGATGCGGTGAGTCACGACAGATGTTTGGCCCAGAGGACGGTCGTCAAAGTCGAAAATGTCGCGATAGGATGCTAGCAGACGACGTAGGCCGGTAGCTTGCGCTGGGGTGAGATCGGGAGCGATCATCTTGTCAAGGTCATCGAGAGGCAGAGTGTAGTTAGCATCAGGACATCGAGACGTAGCATCGGCGTCCAAATCAGCAACCTTGCTGCTGTCAAGCGGAGAGATGGTGGCCAAAGACATGTCTTGCGGAATAACTTGGGTCAATATACCCACGTTGAGTAAGGGGATGGCCACTGTATTATCAGCGACGGAAACAACAGTATGAGGAAGGGTGACGTCTCGGGCCATCAGTACGTGAACAATAGGAGTCACGAGGTAGTCACCATCGGGCACATTGCGTGAAGACGACAAAGTGACGTATGTAGCAGCTTGTGGGGGCAAGCGGACGTAATGGCGAGAGCATAAACGTGGAGGTTGGTCAGCTGGAAAATCGGCAAGCTGCGGCAACTCAAGCTGAAGAGCTCCAGTTGCACAATCGATGAGCGCAGAATGACGAGACAGGTAATCCAAGCCAAGTATTAGGTCGTGAGGACACTTCTCAATGACGGCAAATTGAACTGATGTGGGATGACCGGCAATGCAAAGACGGGCCGTGCACATCCCTTGAACGGCAGGAGTTCCTCCATCAGCGACTCGTAGTGTGCGGGAAGCGGCTGGCGTGAGCACTTTGTGCAGGCGGCGGCGAAGGTTTGCGCTCATTACAGAAACGTGCGCTCCAGTATCGATAAGCGCTGAAATAGTCACACCATCAACGTCAACGTCTAACAAACTTCGTCTCGTCGAAAGCGTCAAGAGAGGATTTGTGGAGGAAGTCGACAATGCAGCGTCACCTCCGGGCGCTGCACTGTTTAGTTTTCCGGATAGGCAGGAGCAGGGTTGAATGGGGACGACGCTCGACGAGTGTGCGGCGAGTGAGAGGACTGGCGACGTCCTGGAGGGGAACGCGACTGGTGACCGTGCGGCGATGGAGAGCGGCTGTTGAACCTCCTGTTGAAGTTGGGCGACGAATACTGCGCGGGAGGTGCGAATCGGTTGTTGTTCTGTCGGTGGTAAGGGTCAGACGACGCCCGAGGTGGCGAGGACCATCGGGTATTGCAGTAACGGGCAACATGGCCGATACGATGACACTGAAAACAAATTGGTCGATTGTCGGCGGTTCTCCAAGCAGCAGGGTCGCGAGATCGGGCCGGAAACCGCTGCTCGTGAAAGGATGAGGGTGGACTCCATGGAGATGGCTGTGGGCTGGTCACAGTGCACACAGAGTGAATTCCTATGCTGGCGAGTTCCTGGCGGATGATGGCCTGAACCATGGGAGCAGTCATTGGGGTCAAGTGACTTGCACCGGTGTGGGCTGGAGCAGGCGCCATGGCTTCCAGTTCCCGGCGTACAATTCGGGTCACCTGGTCTGATGACACTGGAGCTGGCGGTTTTGTTCTTGCGCGGTCTTCGCACGACGACGTTGCAGCCGTGTTCGGAAGCCGGACAAAAACGCTGTCAATGCGCCGACTCTTCGCTTGCTCAATGCGCCGGCACTCCTTTATAATGGCGTCCACTGTCGAATAATTTTTGCAGATTAGGATGTTGAAGGCATCGTCCGCGATCCCCTTAAGAATATGCCCAACCTTGTCGGCCTCCGGCATCTGGGCATTGGCTTTGCGACACAGTGCTAGGACATCTTCTATATACGATACGTACGACTCTGTGGAAGTCTGAGCCCGAGACGCGAGCATTTTGTTCGCGGCCATCTTTCGTCCAATGGGCTTCCCAAACAAGTCCAGCATTTTCTGTTTGCACGTCTCCCAACTCCCGAGTTCAGTTTCGTGGTTCTCATACCACACTTTGGCGGTTCCCTTGAGGTAGAACATCAGATAGGCCAGCAAAAGAGGCGGGCCCCAACGGTTGCGAGCACTCACGCGTTCGTAGTCTGCCAGCCAATCCTCAACGTCCACTTCATAGGGATCGCCGGAACCGCTAAACGTGCCAGGATCCCGTGGGTGTTCGAGCACGACCGTTGTTGTCGCAGGAGCAGACGCAGTCGCCGCAGGTGCAGATGCAGTTGCCGCATCTTCCTCATCCGGAGAGAGACCAGGTGCAGATGGAGGCGCAGTAGCTTCCGCCATTGTTGTAGACAGACCCTTCAAGCGACAGCCGCTGCGAAGTTCCGTTTCGAGGCGTGTCGTGCCCAGCAGCTCCACCAAATGTAACGGAGGCGAGATGATGGTTTAATGACCGACAACAGTCAATCGGCAGCCAAGCAAGATGGCTGAGCAGCCCCCCACGCGCAAGCGCCTCACACCCAGTCGTCTTCTTCATCTTCGGAGAGCACCACGCTTGATCGTGCCCATGACATATATATATATATATATATATATATATATATATATATATATATATATATATATATATATATATATATATATATATATATATATATATATATATATATATATATATTATGACGTAGCAGTTAACGCGACCTTTATTAGGCCCCGAAGACACGGCGAAGAGAGAGACCACACCCAAGAGCAAAGATCACAGTTCAGCCGAGTTCCCACAACCGAAGAAGAAGAGGCACACACACGATGATGAGCATGCACGAAGAACGGGAATGTGTCTGATGAACGCCCACACTAATATCCCCCTCACGCAAGAGCGGCCATCCTGGTCGCAGCTTAAAGCGCAGAAGAACGTCTTGCGAAAGGCTTCATTGGAGATACGTGAACAATCTCGGCAGCGCGGCAGCGGCGGTCCGTTGGAAGAATAACAGTTAATTCACGGGTGATGTTTGCTCCAATACGGTGTAGGGGCCAATGAAGCGGAATTGAAATTTGTCGCACAGGCGTGGAGTGCGCATAGGTGTGCAAAGCAGCACTTCATCACCAGGGCTGAAAGAAACGACGAGATGAGATGCGTCATATTCAAGCTTACGGTCCTGTTGCCTTGCTTCGGTGTTGAGGCGGGCGAGCTGGCGACAATTATGAAGACGAGACACGTATTCTTCACTGGACCAGCCATGGACAAGGTGTGGGTCCGAGCTAGTTGGTATTCCATGATAACTACTTTTTGCGCAAAATTTTCAGAACAAAGGACGAGTTTGTTTCGTCCGTGTTTGTTTCGTCCTTTGTTCTGAAAATTTTGCGCAAAAAGTAGTTATCAGCCATGGACGCCAACTCCTCTTTGATGACGTCGCGCAGAAGAGTGCCGGAGGCGTGAGGTGAAGTCGGGGTTACTGAGAGGCCAAAGGACTGTAACTCTTCTCGGATAATAACCCGAATCATTGCACGCAGCGAGGTATCGGCAGTGGTGATGTTTTCGGGGCCGTCCGGCTGCAAACGTTGAGACTCAAGTTCCTCAAGGCGTTGGCAAGTGGTGACAACTTCGGCGACTGTTGTTGGGTTCTGGATGGCCAACGCGTTGAAGGCGACATTGCCGATGCCTTTAAGGAGATGGCGAACCCTGTCTGCTTCGGCCATGGTGGTGTTTACACGGCGACAAAGGACAAGCACATCCTCTATGTATGAGGTGTAAGACTCGCCTGGTTGTTGCTTGGGAGCGTCCAGTGTCTTCTTTGCGAGGGCTGACTGAACAGCTGGGGTGCCGAAAATTTGGCGAAGCTGCTGCTTGAAACTGGTCCAGTCCATGAAATCAGTCTCATGATTGAAAAACCATGTTTTCGCGACGCCGGTGAGATAGAACGAGACACCGCGAAGTTTGGCCGAATCGTCCCAGTTAGTCAAACTCACTCGGTTGTAGTTGTCGAGCCAATCCTCCACATCTTCGCCTCGAAGTCCAGCGAACATGGGGGGATCACGCTGGTGCCCAATAATGATCCAGGGCGGATAGGCCGCGGCAGTCGGGGCTGTTGAGGTAGACGCAGAAGCGCCGGTGGGGTCGTCCTGAGGCATGTCACTGGACACCTGGCGTAGACGGCGACCTGAGCGGAGCTCCAGGGGGTAGAGCGGGCGGGGAGAGGACGGACGATCGTTCAGCAACCTCCACCACTTGCGACGTAGCAGTTAACGCGACCTTTATTAGGCCCCGAAGACACGGCGAAGAGACCACACCCAAGAGCAAAGATCACAGTTCAGCCGAGTTTCCACAACCGAAGAAGAAGAGGCACACACACGATGAAGAGTGTGGACGAAGAACGGGAATGTGTCTGATGAACGCCCACAATATATATATTGCGATGACGAAGAACAACACCGGCTTCGGGCGCGTGGGAAGCTTGGGCGAGGTTGAGAAAGACGAAGTGGAGAATAGAACAGCCGGCTTAGTGAACAGGCGTTGTGTCTATTTCTCTGTTTAGTACACTACAATGGCGCAGCACGACGATGGGGGATTTAAGTGACACCAGGTAGTGGGCCTGGGGATAATCGAGGACGAAGAAGACGCTCTTCGTGTGCAGCCGATTTGAACGCGCTGTTTCACTGTCTCAAGGTGTTCCTGTCTTTTAACGCGATAGCGTTAAAGAGCTCGTTTGGCAGAAATTCCGGCGTCGGCGTCGTTGGTTGTGAGCGAAAAATCATCATCTTGTCCGTGACCGAAAAATCGAGAAAGATGCAAATAAAATGAATAATAAAAATTTTCGGGTCCAGTGAAGCAGGTGTTCTACCACACAGCCATGCCTCTGCTTGGAAATACTGTGAAAATAACTTCCTCTGCTTGGAAATGCAGTCAAAATAGCTTCATTGCTTCGCAAACGCAAGCGTCCTTTATATAGGCGTCGCAATATAACATGTAATATCCCACGAATATTGCGCGGTACAAGCGTATATTGCCATCGGGCATCAGAATATGTGACTATCATAACGATTCCATAGTTTAAAGCCAGCCACCCATTACAAACGGCACACACCTTACTGCGCGTATTCCCTTAATACCACGTAGTGGGTGCATAGCAAGTTCGAAAACATTTCCCACATTTGCCGCGCGTAATTTCTCCTGGTTTAAAGCATACTACCCATTACATAGTATGCACTAAGTGACTGAAGTACGCACTAGGGACTGGATATCGCTATCGCGTTCAACTCTTAAAGGCGAAGCTTAAGGGTCCCCCAATTTTTTGTTCGCGTTGCATCGCGACACTGGTGGAGGTGCTGGACCACAACCCTGCATGATGCTCCACAATACCACTGCGAGCCGTTCATCCAGCCCGGACGCATTGTCACCCATTGCAACTCCTGTGCATCACTTCAGTCGGAGGTTGTGAGGCCCCGCGCCAGAGCTCACCCCCTCTCAGGAACCTTCTCCCAGGCGCCGCTTACCTCAACCAATGGCCAACGCCAGCCCGCAACAGGTGCCCCAAGGCAGCTCTCCTACACACCCATCGCAGGTAACACTCTTTCAACCACTGGTCCCCGATCGGTTCAGTGGCGGCGCCCATCAAGACGTTGACGACTGGCTTGAGCACTATGAGCGTGTTGCCAAGATCAATCAGTGGTCTAATGAGGAAAAACTCTCTCGCGCCTATTTATACCTTGACGACAGTGCTCGTACTTGGTATGAGAACAGAGAAGCTAGTTTGTCAACTTGGAGCGACTTCCGACAACAGTTCGTTGATACGTTCGCCAGCGTCGATCGATGGGACCGTGCGCAACAGCTATTGGAGCTACGGGTTCAAAAACCCAATGAAACCTTGGCGATGTTCGCCGAGGATATGACTCGTCTCTTTCGTCGAGCTAACCCGAACATGAGTGAAGATAAGAACTTGAGCTGCCTCATGCGGGGTGTAAAGGAGCAGCTTTTCGCCGGGCTACTGCGCAACCCTCGAACTACCGTGGTTGACTTTATCAAGGAAGCTACGGCTATCGAGCTCAGGCCTCATCAACGATGCAGGCAGTTTGATCGCATGTACAGCAGTGCCCAAATCAATGCCGCCGCAATGACGTTAGAGAATCAGAGCTCCTTGCGAGCCCTGATTAGGGAGATAGTTTGCGAAGAACTGCAGAAGTTCCGGACACCGGTGGCTGAAACACCCATGGCGTCCGTCTTTGAAGTCGTACGCGACGAAATCAGCCAAGCATTCTCTACCGCTGACCCTGATGCCGAGCAGCGTCCCATGAGCTACGCTGCCGCTCTTCGACGTCCACCACCCACTATGCCGACGCCATACCGCCAGGCGCCAATGGCTCCTTGGTCGCCGCCACAAGTGCAGACATTCAGGCGACCACCCGTCCTACCGCCATACCACCAGCCGTGCACAGCCACGCCATCGACAACGTCGCAAGAGGGGATACTCAGACGTCCACCGCTCTGCTGGAAGACAGACGCATGGCGCACAGTAGACCGGCGTCCACTATGTTTTCACTGCGGAGGTGCAGGCCATATTTCCCGTTGTTGCTGGCATCGCGGTGATCAGTTCCGCCCTCTTCTGCCATGGTTTGACGGTCGACGCGCCAATGACGGATACATGCCACGCCGCGACGACGCATCTTTCCAGGGATCCCGTTCCCACTTTGACGACTGCCGCACCACTGACGAGGATGCAATATCTACTCAACAGCCGGGTTTGCGACGTCGGTCCCGCTCTCCATCTCCCGCACATTCGCCTTCGTCGCACCGACGCACCTTCGCGGACCTTAATTCAAGGAGGTCACCCAGCCCGCGCCTGGGAAACTGAGGGCGGCGACCTCCGGGGGTAAGGTTGCAGGCCATCAAGATGACGATAAAAAGCCCCCAATTCTCCCACTGCATGACGCCGTCAAGCCGACAAGACGTGAGAGCGACGAAGTTGTGACTGCCGACCTCACTGTTTTTCTTGACGGCCAGAAAGGGACAGCCTTAGTCGACAGTGGTGCCTACCTTTCTATTATAAGTCAGGATCTCGCTGTCCGCCTCAAGAAAGTGAAGACTCCGTGGACGGGCCCCTAATAAAAGAACGGCAGGCGGCCAGTTACTGATGCCCACTGGAAGATGCACTGCGAGAGTAGACATCGGAGGTTCTCCTTTCGTTGCGTCGTTCGTCGTTTTCGCCACATGCTACAAATCTCATTATTGGTATGGATTTTTTAAGAGAATATGGCGCCGTCATCAGCATCCCGGAGAGTTTGATTACGTTCTGCAACAGTCCCGGCTCAGCTGATTGTCCAGAGGCGAGATCCAACCACTTGTTTCTTACTGATGACGATGTAGTCCTCCCACCTAGGTCATGCACGCTTGTTTCTGTGGCAGCCGCTGCCCAGTTTGACGGCGAAGGAGTGGTAGAGAAAATAAGCTCGCTCCTCTTTACCCATGGTATTTCCGTCGCACGAGGTATCGTCAGTGTCACTGCTGGACGTACAGACTTGCTGCTGACCAATTTCAGTGCTGAGCGCCGGCACCTCCCGAAAGGCATGGCTGTCGCTTAGTTTGACGATGTTGTAAGTGCCGAAGGGTGCTCGTCGTTAATTGACGAAGCGCCAAAACTTATTCCAGCACCTGTTCTTGACGTTAGCACTACTTTGCCAAAGGACGAGCGACGGAGGCTTCTTGAGCTACTAGCCGAATTATACGACTGCTGTTCGACAACATCAAGAGTAGGCCGCACGCCTATAGCCAAGCATCGTATAATAATGGAGGACATGGCGCGACCTATCCACCAGAACCCTTATCGAGTGTCTCCAAAGGAACGTGAAGCTATTCAACAGCAAGTAGACAAAATGCTTGAAGATGACGTTATTCAGCCATGAAAGAGCCCTTGGGCATCGCCTGTGGCCCTAGTTATGAAAAAGGACGGCATTCTTCTCTTCTGTGTTGATTGCAGGAAGCTAAACCAGGTGACCAAGAAAGATGTGTATCCACTCCCCCGTATAGATAACTCTCTCGACAGACTTCGCCATGCTCGTTACTTTTCGTCAATTGACTTGAGGAGCGGATATTGGCAAATCGAGGTAGACCCGACAGACCGCGAGAAGACCGCTTTTGTGACGCCAGATGGCCTATATGAATTTAAAGTCTTGCCCTTCGGTTTGTGCTCAGTGCCTGCTACCTTTCAAGGGCTCATTGCCTTTCAAAGGCTCATGGATACCGTGCTGTCTGGGTTGAAGTGGAAAACCTGATTAGTCTATCTTTACGATGTCGTAGTGTTTTCCACAACATTTGACGAGCACCTTGAAAGGCTTGAATTCGTTTTACGAGCCATACGGTCCGCGGGCCTGACGTTGAAGCCAGAGAGGTGCCACTTTTGCTACGAAGAACTGCAATTTCTTGGTCACGTCGTAAGTCACGCAGGCGTTCGCCCAGATCCTGAAAACATCACAGCCGTTGCACAGTTCCCTGTGCCGACCGATAAGAAGGCTGTCAGGCGCTTTGTCCGCCACTGTGATTATTATCGGTGGCTTATCGCATACTTCGCACGCATTGCGTCACCATTAACTCGCCTCACAAGAGAAGACGTTGCCTTTGAGTGGAACAAGGAACAGGAAGCCGCTTTTAGCGTTCTGCGCCAGCGTCTACAAACGCTTCCAGTCCTTGCCCACTTTGACGAGAAAGCACCTACGATGGTTCACACTGATGCCAACAATGTAGCTCTGGGAGCTGTGCTTGTGCAGCAGTAAAAGGGCGCAGAGAAAGTAATCGCCTATGCAAGCAGAACGCTAACACGCGCTGAGGCGAATTACTCCACGAATGAAAAAGAATGCCTCTCCGGGTTATGGGCAATATAATGGCCTTCGGCCTCTGCAATGCACCCGCCACATTCGAGCGCATAATTCCCACCGTTCTGCATGGCCTGAAGTGGAAGACTTGCCTGAGCTCTTTGGACGACATTGTTGTTTTCTCTTCAACCTTCTCTCAACATCTACAGCGTTTAAACGAAGTACTGGCGTGCCTTGACAAGGCTGGCTTTCAGGTGAACACCAAAAAGTGCCGTTTTGCCAGCAAGGCAAATGACGTTTTACGCCGTAGTGTTAGTAAGGACGCCATTCGACCTGATCCCTATCAGGTTTTGGCGGTTCTTCACTTTCCTCGTCCCGAAAGAACCAAATACATAGGCAGTTTTCTTGGCCTCGTTTCCTACTTCCGCCGATTCATGCGAAAGTTTGCCTCAATAACGGCACCTTTGCACGAATTACTTGGTTCCAGTGTTCATCTTACCTGGTCTCCCGACTGCGAATCAGCGTATAGCCATCTCAAAAATTCCCCATCTCCCGCTAAAGGTAACCATGTGTGGATGCGAAGCAGCGGGGAGATAATTAGCTTGAGCGGGAGGAACGTCGCCGCTCTCGTTTTACGGCAGCGGTCCGGGCGCTCATCGCGGCGCTGCGCAGGAGAGAGAATGGGGCGCGCGCGCTCCGTCATTGTCACACCGCGGAAGTACCGTGGCGCCTTCAGCGGAGTATGCAGCTGTCACACCACCTGTCGTGCGCGCCGCTCCGTAGAGGATTCCTAGAGGAGAGGACGGGGGGGGGACCGTAGGAGAGGAGAGAGTGGGGGGAGGGGACATGCATGCGCTGTGGGGGGTGTGGGACGCGGGAGCCGCTCAGTAGAGTAGAGGATTCCTAGAGGAGAGAGGGGGGAGAGGATGCACATGCGCTGTGGGGATGTGGGACGCCGCTCCGTAGAGTAGAGGATTCCTAGAGGAGAGAGGGGAAGAGGACGCGCATGCGCTGTGGGGATGTGGGACGCCGCTCCGTAGAGTAGATGATTCCTAGAGTGGAGAAAAGGGGTGAGCGTAGTAGAGGATAGGGGGAGGGGGACGTGCATGCGCTGTGGTGGTGTGGGATGCGGGAAGGAGGGACGGACTAAGCCCCTCCAAACACATGCAAGCAAGATCAAGGAATGGGGTCAAGCTGGGCGACAGACACCACCTGCCTAGCCATTGCTAAGCAGCCTCTCTGTGCTCTCGGCCATGACTCTGATGACTGTGGTAGTGGTTGACGGCCTTCGTATTACTTCAGTGTTCTGGTTCGCATAATGGGTGCTTCCCTACTTCATGAAAAAGGCCGGACGCGGGAGGGACGGACATATCCCCGAGCATAAGATGATTCGCATCTAAAACGCCCTCTCACCTGAACCAGTAGTGCGCCATTTCGACGAAACAGCACCCACACTACTGACGCTAGTGGTCATGGCATCGATGGTATTCTTGTACAGCGGGATGAGTAATCACGTGAGATGGTCGTCGCGTATAGAAGCCGCGCCCTGACCAACCCCGAGAAGAATTACACCATCACTGAGCAGGAGTGTCAAGCTGTCATTTGGTCGGTGGAGACGTTTCGACCTTATCTACATGGCCGTCATTTTACCATCGTTACAGACCACCATGCCTTGGTGGCTTTCCACACTCATGGACTTATCAAGACGCCTTGGTCTCTGGGTTATTCGTGTCTAAGAATACACAATTGCGTGAAGAAGCAGTAGGATGCAGATACGCGTCTATCTGCCAACTTCCTATGGCGCCGTCCGCTGGTTCCGCTACTAATTTGAGCGATGCATGCTCGGAAGGCCCTTCTACATCTGCTTCGTCCTTAGACGCTTGTTTACCAAATTCTTCCTGACGACCAGTGTTTTATCATACCGCACCAGATCACTGACTGTTACTGTATACGCATCATATATCACCATCAGGGAAATCCTTCGGCCGCATAATGCCCGCCTTCAGCAAACTAGGTGATTCAATCAGCATCCATTTCGGCGCCTCGCACTCATGTGGCAGCATAGCATCTAACATAGTTGTGACTTCACAACCATGGAGAAGGCGGAAGGGCGTCATTCGTGTTGTCTCTTGATGAGCCGTGTTATATGCGAGCGTAACATACGGCGAGAGCTCGTCCCAGTTTTAGATGCGAATCATCTTATGGCGGGGTTAGTCCGTCCTTTCCGCGTCCCACGTCCAACGTCCGGTCACCTTGATGAAGTACTGAAGCACCTACTATGCGAACCATAACTGTAGTACATTAAGGCCGTCAACCACTACTACAGTCAGCAGAGTCATGGCCGAGAACCCAGAGTGGCTGCTTAGCAATGACTAGGCAGGTAATGGGTGCAAGCAAAGAATAACACGCACTACGGTTGGTGTCTGTCGCCCAGATTGACTCCATTCCTTGATCGTGCTTGCGGGGGGTTTCTTCCGTCCCTCCTTCCCGCGTTCTGCATCCCACACCGCCACAGCGCATGCGCGTCCCCTCCCCCTCTCTCCTCTCGTACGCTCCTCCCGTTTCTCTGCTCTAGAAATCCTCTACTCTACGTAGCGGCGCCCGCGTCCCGTTGACTCCATTCCTTGATCTTGATTGCATGTGCTTGCGGGGGCTTTGTCCTTCCCGCGTCCCACACCCCAACAGAGCTAGCGCGTCCCCTTCCCCCTCTCTCTCGTCTCTTACTCTACGGAGCGGCGCCCCCCGTCCCACACCCCCGCAGCGCATGCGCGTCCCCGCCTATTTCCCCTATCTCCTGTCCTTCGGTCTCCCCCGTCCTCTCCTCTAGGAATCATCTACTCTACGGAGCGGCGCGCACGACAGGTAGTGCCACAGCTGCATACTCCGCTGTGGGCGCCACGGTAGTCCCGCGGTGTGAAAATCACGGAGCGCGCGCGCCTATCATATCATACGCGCTTGATGCTCGCCTGTAGTCCCCGACGATGAAACTAGCTGCAGGATTTTGTATGGATTCAAGTGAATGAACCAGATATGCTTGGTTGGGCGACCATGTGGATGATTGACATTCGAGTTGTAGACGGACAAATGATAAGTAGGCTAATTTTCGTGTAGCTGACGGTGCATCCCGAAAATTTCGTTTGAAGTATCCATGTGTACGCGATGCCATTGTGGTTACTTTTGCTATATGGCTAGACGAAGATAAAGTCTGGTGCCTGATGAATATCTATGTATTAGTACTTAGATGTCTAACTTCCAAAGTTATTGCTAAGCGAGTAATGAAATGTCGACGTGGCGCGTTTACGACTGAAAGTAAGTAACTTGCATTTATCCGTGTTCAGGGTCATTTTTCAAGATGAACACCATTTAGTGATTCTGTCAAGATACTTCTGCGAAATGATGTGGTCAGTATGGGAGGACACCTTACCATAAACTACGCAATAAATGCCAATAACCTTATGTTAGATACAATGCCATCGGGAAGATTCTTAGATGTGGGCGCTAAAAGACGAGGACGAAGGGAAGAATGACACGCACAGGCGCTTCATGACAGACCAACAAGCCCGCATCGCCACCGTCGTCCGTCTGGAAGGTCATTGATGAAAATTAAAAACAATAAGGGGCCTAATACACTTTCCTGTAGGACTACAGATGTGACGTCACTTAACTCGGAGAAACGGTCGCCTGTGAATGTGAATTGCTTGAGAGATGTTAGGAAATTTTGAATTCACAATATTGTTAACGAATCAAGATGTAAGGATGACAGTTTAGATATCAGGCGGGTATAGACAACGCAATCGAAGGCTTTCGAAAAGTCGACGAATATACAATCAGTGTGGAAGCCGACGTCTATATTCTGGCTTAGCTCGTGAGTAAATTCGATGAGTTGTGTTTCACATGAGAGCCGTTTCCTGAAAACATGCTGATTCTCAAAAAAGAAGTCGTTATTCTTCAAAACCTGAGCATAGTTGGAAGCGATGATGTGTTCGAGCATTTTACATGGGATAGCTGTGAGTGCCATGGGTCTGTAGTTAGTCACACAGTGTCTACCTCCGGTCTTAAAGACAGGAACAATTTTCCCCACCTTCCAATCATCGGGTATCTCTCCGGTTGATAAGGATTGTTCGATTATGTAGCCCAAGATGGTGCTGCACTTGTTAACAGTGTTTTTGAGGATTTTCGAGTTAATGCGGTCTATGCCGGAAGTACTCGATAACTTAAGTTTGTTGATCAACAATGAAATTTCTTGGGATCTAAGTAATTAAGGTGTCATCTACTGATAGCTCACTTCATAAGGCAGTGACATATTGGAGTGGTCTTCCTGAGTAAATACAGCTGTGAAGTAATTATTCAGTACTTATGCAACAGGGTTGCCACTACTGTCCAATAGCGCTATGTCATCACGGGTATTCCGAGGAGCAATCGTTTGCCAACACTTTGTTGGTTTTTGGAAACTTGCTTCTTGCTTCTGATGCAAGTTAGTAATGAATGCATCTGGGCTATCTGGCCGTTGGTCGCAAATGCCAATAACAGTTGTAGGCGTGTTATGCGCAATGCACATCCACAATATGTCTATCGTAGTAGCAGTATCTATGCTGAAACATACGGTGCGATTCCTTACAGCAATGAGAACGCCCCCTCCCCTCCTATCGCCCCTATCTTTTCTGAAGATGCTAAATTTGTCCAAGTCGGGTAAGAATTCTGCATCCGCATTATTGAAATTTCACTACGTTTCGGTTAGCAACAGAATATTGCAATCTCTGTTTTTGAGATATGAGCGCTGTTCCGTGGCCTTAGGAATTAAGCCACGTATGTAAGTGAAGGATAGTGATAGCACCAACCGTAAATTTCCGTCTGCAGGCAAGGAAGGTGGTTTAGTAGCAACACGCGTGGGTTGATAGAGTCGGCTGTAGCATCGTATCTATAGATACAGAATTTTTAAACGATAAGGCTAGTGCCAACTTACACAGCCTCTTTGATAGACATGAAGGATTTGTATTATTCAATTCCACAAGATAAACTCCTCCAGTGTGTGGAAACCGTTATTGACGCTCATGGAGTCGCAGAGGTCTTGCTTCTCACAAGTTCTTAGAACTTCTTAAGTTTTATCTTTCTTCGACGTTTGCCTCTTGGGATAAAGCGTAGTAAAGATCTTCCGCTATGTGGACGACTACCTGGGTTTATTAGATTCTAACTTTGGTGTGCCTGCCAACATGACATCTGCTGTTTGCACTGTTTTAGATGCGAAGCATCTTATGCTCGGGGCTATGTCCGTCCCTCCCGCGTCCCGCGTCCGGCCACTTTCATGAAGTAGGGAAGCACCCACTATGCGAGCCAGAACACTGTAGTACAATATAAGGCCGTCAACCACCACTACAGTCACCAGAGTCATGGCCGAGAGCACAGAGAGGCTGCTTAGCAATGGCCAGGGAATTGGTGTGTGTAGGTTGACTCCATTCCTCGATCTTGCTTGCATGTGTTTGGGGGGCTTAGTCCATCCTTCCTTCCCGCGTCCCACACCACCACAGCGCATGCGCGTCTCCTCCCTCTCTCTCTCTCCTCTCCTACTCTCACCCCCTTTCTCTCCTCTAGGAATACTCTACTCTACGGAGAGGCACCCGCGCCCCGCGTCCTACACCCCCACAGCGCATGCGCGTCCCCTCCCCCCTATCTCCCCTATCCTAAGCTCACCCCCTTTCTCTCCTCTAGGAATCCTCTACTCTACGGAGCAGCCCCCGCGTCCCACACCCCGACAGCGGATGCGCGTCCCCTCCCCGTATCTCTCCTCGCCTACGCTCACCCCCCTTTCTGTGCTGTAGGAATCCTCTACTCTACGGAGCGGCCCCCGCGTCCCACACCCCGACAGCGGATGCGCGTCCCCTCCCCGTATCTCTCCTCGCCTACGCTCACCCCCTTTCTGTGCTGTAGGAATCCCTCTACTCTACGGAGCGGCCCCCGCGTCCCACACCCCGACAGCGGATGCGCGTCCCCCTCCCCTGTATCTCTCCTCGCCTACGCTCACCCCCCTTTCTCTGCTGCAGGAATCCTCTCTACTCTACGGAGCGGCCCCCGCGTCCCACACCCCGACAGCGGATGCGCGTCCCCTCCCCGTATCTCTCCTCGCCTACGCTCACCCCCCTTTCTCTGCTGTAAGAATCCTCTACTCTACGGAGCGGCCCCCCGCGTCCCACACCCCGACAGCGGATGCGCGTTCCCTCCCCGTATCTCTCCCTCGCCTACGCTCACCCCCTTTCTCTGCTGTAGGAATACTGTACTCTACGGAGAGGCCCCCCGCGTCCCACACCCCGACAGCGGATGCGCGTCCCCCTCCCCGTATCTCTCCTCGCCTACGCTCACCCCCTTTCTCTGCTGTAGGAATCCTCTACTCTACGGAGCGGCCCCCCGCGTCCCACAGCGCATGCGCGTCCTCTCCCCCTCCATCCTACGCTCACCCCCCTTTCTCTGCTGTAGGAATTCTCTACTCTACGGAGCGGCGCCCGCGTCCGGCATCCCCACAGCGCATGCGCGTCCTCTCCCCCTCTCTCCTACGCTCATGTCCTCCCCTCTACTCTAGGAATCCTCTACTCTACGGAGCGGCTCCCACGTCCCCTCTCTCTCTCCTCTCCTACGGTTCCCGCGTTCTCTCCTCTAGGAATCCTCTACGGAGCGGCGCGCGCCTGGTGGTGCGACAGCTGCATACTCCGCTGGGGGCCGCGGTATAAAAATGACGGAGCGCGCCTGATCCTCTCTCCTGTGCAGCGTCGCGATGAACGCCCGGGCCGCGAAACGAGAGCGGCGACGTTTCTCCCGCTTAAGCTAACCATCTCCCCGCTGCTTCGCATCCACACATGGTTCCCTTTAGCGGGAGATGGGGAAGTTTTTTTAATGAATGCCTCAGTCCTCTTCTTTTAACTTTTGAAGCACCCGTTAACGAGTCCATAAGGTTTAAAGATATCACCCTCACTTTGCCAGTAAGCAGGTATGTTTGTGTTACGAGCCGAGAGGCAGAAAACCCATCATTCCATACTCATCTGCTCATTCGAAGCTGGTGAAGCGGCGTATTATCAAGTTGTGTTTTAAAAATTCATTTCGAAGTGCTACCCGCATTTCATTGTTGCACGTTTGTCAGAAGCGGGTTACCGGCTGCTAGTGTTGTCTGTTGTAGCAGGTAGCATGCTGAAGAAAGCCAAGGAAAATGACAGTGATACCATTCACCATGTGACAAATGAAAGAAAGACTGTTGTATTTTGTCCTCCCTTCACAATATCAGTCACAACGTCAAGAAAATTGCAAAACGTGTCGGTGTTAATGCTGCACTATCTGCTCCATTAAAGCTGTCGAGCCTGTTCGCTAGCGTGAACGCGGATGTGCGCAAGTCACGTGGGTGCACCAAGAAGTACTGCGAACCGTTTGTCCCCTGTGTTGAGTGTGTAGTGTATGCTATTCCGCTGACATGTGGCAAATAATATGTGGGCCGGACAGGCAGATGCATGAACGATCGCTTGCGAGCACAGGTACAATGTAGAAAAGCTCGCCTTGTGATGCCACCTGGCTGCGCATTGTGCGCGTTGCTGTTGCAAGGCAGTGTTCAACCGTGCGTATTCACTAGCCGAAAATTCGGAACAACTTACGCCAGAAATTATTGAAGCGGCAGAAATTATATATAGAGACGCAGTAAGTTGGCCTTCAAGCTGTTTCTCGGAAAAGTAAATGCGTTTTTTTGTCGCGTCAGTCGCTTTTTCGATATGGTAGCCCTATCGAAAAAAAGTGTTTCCAGTGTCTCCCAGTGCGTTTAAGCGCGTTGGGTAACTCTGGGAACGCTTTACAGTGTGTCCCAGTGTACTACAGCGCACCTAGGAGACACTGGGACATACTTTACAACGTGGCCAGTGTAGCCCAGTGCGCTGAAACGCACTACACCACATTACAATGTGACCCAGTTTCTTACAGTGCGCTGGGAGGCACTGGTCATGCTGTACAGCGTCTGCCGCACTCTGGGAACACCGGCGGCACATTGGAACAAACTGGGCGCACTCGACGGACTTTCTATAAGACTTTATTTTGATCGCGAGATGTCGAGTGTAAAATTTACCGAATATTTTCAAAATGTTCTGTTCTGTGTGCTACACATTGATGGGCGTCTGTCGAGCGCGAGCGCGCGTGTGGGCTTTCCATGAAGTGTGCTCGAGTGTCGTCAATGTAGTTTATGAACCGCATCGAAAGAACTGATCATTCGTAACACTAGTGTGGCAGTAGTATTAGTCTGATAATCAAGATCAACCTACTCAGCAGTCAGTCGTTCCCGCGCGTACCGCAGAGAGCCGCACGTCACCGGCATCAGTTAGCCGCTGCAACGTCCAATCTCGGCGTTTTTAGCATTTTATTCGTGTAATCGAAGGTGCAAATATGACCTCTCTTGCGTCAGTTATGATCGAAACTACATCCTAACGGTTATTAGACTTTTCTTAATGGAATATCTACGGTCTTCACAGCGACTGTCGCTCACGAAGTGCGGCCCTAAGCCTAATGGTAGTTTCGGCAAGGGTGAACTACTGCGGCTCTAGAACGCGGAACGTAAACAAGGGGGACATAAAATATTTCCAAACGGGTGACGAAATGCACAGTGTTCAGTGAGCACTTCAGATGCACGATGTTTTCTACATAGGTATGACTAACCGCATAGTTAGACAGTGCGATTGCCGCAACACATCTCCGATTACGCTAATAAGTTTTGCTGTAAAACGTGCCAGATAGACGTTCTGATGCAAGGCAGCCCATAACAAACAAACAAGCAATCTCCTGTCAGGTTGGCGCGTGTGCGAATGGAAGAAAATCTGTGTTTCTAAGCGAGAAAAGAAAACTATTGGATATCGAAATTAGCTATGACATAGAGAGAAAATAACCTAAACTCGTCTTTCGAGTGTGGCATAGTGGGTAGGGTGTCAAACTCACGATGAGTACTGCGTCGAGGTGGCAAGTTCAATTCCCACGCGCTCGTTTTCTTAAATATTTTTTTTTGTCCCAGTGCTCGTCTTTCAGCCTTAATTACGATAACAGCATAACCAAAATTAAAAGAAAAACAGTTTAAAAGCCCGATTTTGGCTCATAACGCGTGTCCCAGTGTGCAGCGCGCCAGCTCCACTGTGCCTCATGCAGCGTGCCAGCGTACCAGTATCAAGCGCCACACTGGTCCAATAATCAGGTATGGCACTGGGACAGTGCCATTGGGTTTTCCAATAGGTCTGGGCCGATTAGTGTGCTCCATCGCTCCCCCCCCCCTATTTTCGTATCTTTTCGCGTGGTATCGTCCGTATATATATATATATATATATATATGCCATCATGTGCAATAAACACTGAGTTGTTTGCTTAGCGATGTGTCCCATCTTCCTCTGTCGTCGTCAGTGGGACTTTTCTGCGCTACTGTTCCGAGTTATTCACTACCAACTAGACCTCCAGTCTTTTCTTTTATGTTGGATTGTTTAATGCGTGGCGAAATTATCCAAATCAGAGCGATTCATCACGCAAAAAACAATCGCCTACATCGCGCATAAAAGTTTTTGACGTAGAAGCAAAAGACCTGTAGAAACGAGACCGCGATAATGCGGCCTCTACATGTTCAGATTTGCCGCAGTCACTAGAAAATAGTCACGAATAGATGTGTCTTTGAATTTGTTGCGAAGGGCGATGTTAACAAAGATGTATGCCCACTGAAATGCGTGTTTCTCCTTTTGGCACTGATACAGCCTTACAGGAAAGATCACCAATTACTATTCCCAACATGAGGGGGCTCCTTAGTGTTTTCCCGGGCAACACCACGTCTTTCTGTGTTGAAGAGGCCATCTACACGCAACTCCACGGCACTCCAGTGAGCGCTCCTGCTTTGGTGCTATAATGTGGAGATCCAGTGGCTGGAAAATTGCGACCTTACTTCTTTCAGCTCAGAATAAAGAATGTTTGTGGGTTATGTAGATGATCGTTTATGCATGATTAAGTATTCTCATTTGGATGCTTTCGCCACACATCAAATGCATCAAGCACATTTCATTCAGTTCACGGTGCTGATAGAGGTAGACTGAAAAATATCTTTTTTTCCGATGCGTTGGTAAGTGAAAACAACGAGGCACATTCGTTCAGCCCTTACGGAAAGAATACGCACATTGGCATTACCTATCCTTGTCTTGTTCATGACACTTACCAAAGGTCACCAAACGGCAGTGGCTGCTTCCGTGTAATACAATTTATCCGGCGTTTGCAGAAACCCTCCATTGCAATGTGGAATAAACGTGATTTCATTCACTCATGCACACAACATGAAGCTGAAGACATTACGTCCAACATGCAGAAAATCCAAAAGAACCTTTGCGACGACGCGCTCTACTCATGTGTTCATGAACGCTGTAACACGGTTTGTCCAAACTGCCTCAGTCTGTCGGTGTCTGGGCGAAGAAATGCTCTTCTATTTCTTATATGCCAAGAGTAAACAAGACGTGATCACACCTACTGTGTAGATATAATATTGACATCACCAACATTTTTCTATGCGAACTGAAGCATACACTCGAATGTTCACTGGCACCAACACTTACGAAAGGCGTTGTTTACAAGATCCCCTGTGTAGGCCGAGATAACACATATCTAGAGAAGATGCTCTTGACACAGCAGATGTACCATTTAGCACCTTGCAATTTTCAAGTTTTATCTGTTCGGTGCATTTACTTCTTTGTCCTCTTTCATTCCAAGCAGGCAGGCTTTCGTCGAACTCATCATTACGCTATACAATTTCACACAGTCAACGCTCGCTTATGTATAAGTAATTTGATATTCATGGCGTGCTACTGTTCGTATATTAGTGTGCAATTAAAAAGTTGCATTTTTAACAAGCTCATTTTTTTTGCGATGACTTCTCCATTCTTTCCACGGCGAAGATGTGCCCCAGCCAAGTGTTCAGGCGCACATTATGATGTACTGTCTGGAAATGTCTAAATTTCGCACAACATAATTCTAAGGCACTCGTTATTACATTCCAAGAAAGAAAATGAAGAAATTTGTTGTTTTTTGCGAGTATTGCTCATTAATCTTAATTAGCATAAAATTAAATATTTAATTATTCTGCAACCTCTCAGGTAAGACGTTTACACGAAAAGAAGGTAATTTTACTCTCAAAATGCACACGCAGTTTGTTTTTGGCTCCGTTCATTTAGAGCAAAGAAAAATAATACTTAAGAAGTTGGTTCTGGAACGCGGCACGTCCAGTGACGCGTCAAACATCGGAGCGCCCTCATAAAAGTGATCGGCTGCAGTCGTATGCAGCACATAGGGTTCAAGTCAAGACGCGTTGATTATGCAGAAGGTTCAATTATGCCTATGCGCAATGTATCTTGCCCTTTCTTTCCCACTAGGCTGAGGAAATGGCAAAAACAAGTCGCGTCCACATATGTGGACACTGCGCCTGAAGGGGTTAATTTTCCGTGTATGCTTGGTCTAGTTAATGAATTTGTTTCCAAGGTTTTCTTGCAAGTAATGTCCATTTGAGCATGTCATTTCTGTGTACTGACACCAGTTCAGTAAATCGGTGTGTGTGTTTATTTATGGGAAAATTTCTTTCCAAACTTGTTAATGGGTCAATATGCCACTGCATCTGATCCGCTACATCTTATCGATGAATTACATAGCATCCCTGACGCAACCACGCCACAATATTTGTTGTACGTGTCCAAATGGTGATGCTGACCCGGCCGAAGTACTTATGATAACAAATCCAAGCCTACAGGTAAGACCTGCCGTAACAGCAATTAATCTATGGCGCTCTTTTGCGCTCTCACGTCTGGAACAAAAACGGAAGTATAATGCAAATCTTTTGCGGCTCTATGACAAAGTAACAGATGGAACTTTCCTTGACGTATATGTGAATGAAAACAGGTGACGAAAATAGAGTAATCTGTGGCGATAACCACAACCATTTTGAAACTTCTGAACAGCGCCACCATTTGGATCCACAAAGGGCACCATTACGAAAGTTGACACAACCTTTCTAGGGAAATCTCCACACGTTTCAACACAATTCCTAAAAGTCATCCCGGATGAATCTCGCGTAGTAGTTCTTCACTTGTGACCAGATAAAAAAGACATTTCACTGAAGATTACGAAACTCACTAACGAGAATTCTGAGTGGACCTGCCTGTTGGAGCAAGCCCAAATTTGTTCGAAATTTGGCTTTCTGGAAAGTATCAACTATGTCATACATCATAGTTATTGTGAAGTAGGACAGCATCCACTACAAAATGATTTTTGTCTTCCTGCGGATAGGCGAGGTAGCCGTTACACATCTCTGAAATATTACGCTAACTTTCTTGATGCTGCAGGTGGCTGATGACGATGAATAACAATTGCTGAGCACTTTGCAGCGGGTGGGAATCATTAAATTAGACACTGGTTGCGCAAATAGCATTGTATGATAAATGGTTGTTATTTTAGTCTTCTGCCGCGATATATCATATAGGTTGAGACAATTGGATTTGGGTGCATGTTAAAGAAGCCCACGCGGTCGCTATTTCTGGAGCCCAACATTACGGCGTCTCATAAACATGGTGGTTTGGGACGTTAAACCCCAACTATTACTATTATTATTAGACTGACACGATTACTTGTGCGATGTGACACCTGTTCAGCGTCTTTTTGCAAATCCGCAGTGAGGACCAGTGTGGCTCTGCGGTAGAACGCGTGACGACCACGAAGAGTGTCTGGGTGCAAATCCCATTCGATACTGGGTATTTTTTATCTTTTTTTTCTCATCTCTGAATATTACGTTTTTTAGGGGCGAAGCTCCCTTACGACGTGGGTCGTTCCATCCTCCGTCTATTGTTGTCGTAGCCACCCCTGTGCGATGACGATGACGCTGCCATCGCGGCACAGCACATGGAATGTACCCACTATGCGTCATAACGATGACGCTGATGACGATGAAGAATAAGCGTGAACCGTTACCCTACTGGTGGGTGACGTTAACGTTGACATCACTGAAAACAATTGGCTCATACCAGAACACCAGATGGTGTGCGAGGACGATGACGCTGCCATCACGGCGCAGCACATGGAATGTAGCCACTATGCGTCATAACGATGACGTTGATGACGATGAAGGATAAGCGTGTCGCGTTACCCTACTGGTGGGTGACTTTAACGTTGACATCACTGAAAACAGTTGGCTCATACAACACATGACATCGCGATATGGTCTCACATGCATATCGTTTGACCACGTGCAACCAACCACCATCCGAGAAACCTGCATCGATCTCGTCTTTGCAAACTTTCCACTATGACCCATCCAGGAACCTGCTCTACCTCCATTTCAACGACCATAAAGCCGTTATAATGAAGGGGGAACGGAAGCCACAGCTTATGGAAACGGTAATCACGACCAACGAAGAAACGAAAACAAAACGGAAAGTCACGGCTCATAAAATATAAATTTCTTGTATATATACACACAGTGTTTGTCACTTCTTTGATGATGTACTGGACGAAAATTCACGGAAGATTCACGGTTTTCCGATGAACCTCCAGAGCTTGGCCCACTCATCATAATTAACTCCTTGGATATGCTGTGATTTTTTAGGGGCGAAGCCACGTGCCCGGAGGACCAGCTCTTTGCTAACCGGCTGGCCGAAGACGCCGCAAGAATTCAAGGCCTGGCCGCCGCCTGAGGAAGGGCAGTTTCAGAGAGGCCCGTCTTCCGGCCCCCCGCCACCTTTGACCCCAGCAGGGACACTTCAATAAAGTTTCTTTCTCTCCTCTTAGTATAACCTTGTCCCGCGTCAGGCGTAACCGGCAGTATCTCCCGAACAGCCAACATGATGACGATGACGCTGATGACCATGAAGAATAAGCGCGTTCCAGACCACCTCTAGTTCCCATCGTGTGCACCGAGGAAGCAGAGCGTCCCGCAGGTGGTGTGGCCATCTATGTCAAGCAGAACACTGTAGTACAATAAGGCCGTCAACCACTACTATAGTTGCTAGAGTCATGGCCGAGAGCATAGAGGGGCAGCTTAGCAATGGCTAGGCAGGTGGTGTCTGTCGCCCAGGTTGACTCCATTCCTTGATCTTGCTTGGATGTGCTTGCGGGGGCTTAGTCCATCCCTCCTTCCCGTGTCCCACAACCCCACAGCGCATGCGCGTCCCCTCCCCCTCTCTCCTCTTCAATGCTCACCCCCTTTCTCTCCTCTAGCAATCCTCTACTCTACGGAGCGGCGCCCGCGTGCTACACCCTGTGGGAGTCACGCCTATGGCGCAGCTGCTGCCAGTGGTACACGTGCTGCGCACCAGTGATGCGCGTGCCACAACCATCGTCTTCAAAAGGAGCAGCGAATGCACCAGCCCGACAGTCAGCGACGGACTGGCGTGCACACGCGCGGTGTGGCCTCGCCGGTGCGTAGGTTAGTGGGTGGTGTCGTGGCCCATGATTTGAGGCGTTTTCTTTAATGTCTTTTTTAAATGTTTCTCTTAGAATAAATATTTGATTTTTTTTTTGCATTGGCTGCTGCGATTCTCTGGGGCAGACGGCCCGAACCCCTCATCTGGCGCCCAACGTGGATGTTGCCGTCTGCAGCCAGCAAGATGGAGACAGCGATGCAAGGGTTTCGTGAGGCGCTCCAGCGGCTGGAAGAGATGGCCGTGGCCCACTTCGAGGCCAAAGGAGTTTCGGTCCCGACCGTGGCCGAGGGACGATGGGCGACGCTTTTGGCTCGGCACGCGGTCACAACGGCACATGAACAGAAAGGACTCGAGGCCAAGGTGCACGGCGAAAAGCCGGGAGAGGCCGAACATGGCGACAAGTTAAACGAAGGTGGAGTCGACCCCCAGCAGGGCCAGCGAAGAAACCGGCTGGGACGCCGAGGACTGCAAAGTAAGGGCCACGGAAGTTTCGGTGATTGGAGAGGCCGAAGACAAAAGTTGCGAGACCGAGACGGTGCTGCTCGTGTATGCCACCGACAACCACGACATGGAGGCGGATGCCGAGAATGAGCGTGAGGCTGCTGCGGCGAAAGTGAAGGGAACTACTCACGCGTCGCAACGTGCCGCGGGTGTCAGCGCCAAGACGCAGGCCGCGGAAACTGGTGGAGCAGCAGTTGTAGCGGATGCCATGGAAGATGCTTCTGCGGGCAGAAAAGCCGGGACCGAGAAGGCCGCTACGCCCGACGAAAAGCCTGCCTGCAAGCCCCCAATGACGGCGGCAACGGCAGCCGCGGACAACGAAGCCGCCCGCAAATTCCGGATGAGCAACCTGCCCAACACCCTGAGAGCGGCCGACCACAAATCGCCGTTCTGTGAGCACGAACCCAGTGGTGTCCTACGCAAATATGAGGGCAACGCTGTATTTGCCATGCCGGCAGCAACGAAGGCCGCGGCCGCCGGAGAGAAAGACGAGGATCCCGCTGGAAAATCAAGGCCGACGGCAGCGAGGTCGGCATCGTTGACAAGGGCGACATCGCTAGGGAGCCCGACGTCAGCGAGGTCTGCATTGGTGGCACTCGAAGTCAAGAACGTCACCGTGGAAAGCGACGACCATCACCACGTGCAGGGAACCCCTTCTTTACAGGGGGGAATGTGTGGGAGTCACGCCCATGGCGCAGCTGCTGCCAGTGGTACACATGATGCGCACCAGTGATGCGCGTGCCACAACCATCGTCTTCAAAAGGAGCAGCGAATGCACCAGCCCGACATTCAGCGACGGACTGGCGTGCACACGCGCGGGTGTGCCCCGCCGGGGCGTAGGTTAGTGGGCGGTGTCGTGGCCCATGATTTCAGGCGTTTTCTTTAATGCCTTTTTTTAATGTTTCTCTTGAATAAATATTTGAGTTTTTTTTTGCATCGGCTGCTGCGATTCTCTGGGGCAGACGGCGCGAACCCCTCAACCCCTCCAAAGCATGGGCGTCCCCTCCCCCCTCTCTGTCCTCTCCAACGCTCACCCCCTTTCTCTCCTTCAGGAATCCTCTAGTGTACGGAGCCGCGCGCGCGTCCCCTCTCTCTCCACTCCTACGCTCACCCACTTTCTCTCCTCTAGGAATCCTCTACTCTACGGAGCGGCGTCCGCGTTCCACATCTCCACAGCGCATGCGCGTCCTCTCCTCCTCTCTCTCCTCTCCTAAGCTCACCTCCTCTCTCCCCTCTAGGAATCCTCTACGGAGCCATATAACAACCCCTATCTCTCCACTTCACCGACCATAAATCCGTTATAATGAAGGGGGGACCAGAAGCCACGTCTAGCTACCATTTACGAATAAATAAAATTTCTTGTTTATATACACACACTGTTTGTCACGTCTTTGATGACGTACTGGGCGAAAATTCACGGAAGATTCACGG
This sequence comes from Rhipicephalus appendiculatus, assembly GCA_030522465.1. Lineage (NCBI taxonomy): Eukaryota > Metazoa > Arthropoda > Arachnida > Ixodida > Ixodidae > Rhipicephalus > Rhipicephalus appendiculatus. The sequence goes on along the minus strand of JALIZH010018414.1, from coordinate 11,651 downwards.
TTTACCGATGCACCTCCGGAGCTTCGCCCACTCATCATCATTCACTCCGTGGATATGCTGTGATTTTAGATGCGAAGCATCTTATGCTCGGGGCTCTGTCCGTCCCTCCCGCGTCCGGCCACTTTCATGAAGTAGGGAAGCACCCATTATGCGAACCAGAACACTGTAGTAATATGAAGGCCGTCAACCACCATTACAGTCACCAGAGTCATGTCCGAGAGCACAGAGAGGCCAATTGCTAGGTAGGTGTCTTTCGCCCAGGTTGATTCCATTCCTTGATCTTGCTTGCATGTGCTTGTGGGGGCTTTGTCCATCCCTCCTTCCCACACCCCCACAGCTCATGCGCGTCCCCTCCCCCTGTCTCTCCTCTCCTACCCCCCTTTCTCTCCTCTCATCATCAGCCTGACGACGCCCAATACAGGACAAAGGCCTCTTTTATGTTCCGCCAATCATCCCGGTCCTGTGCTTTCTGCTGCCACGTTATGCCTGCAAACTTCCTAATCTCATCTGCCCACCAAATTTTCTGGCTCCCCCTCACGCGTTTGCCTTCTCTTGGAATCCAGTTAGTTACCCTTAAGACCAGCGGTTATCCTGCCGACGTGCTACGTGCTCGGCCCATGTCCATTTCTTCTTCTTGATTTCAACTATGATATCCTTAACCCCCGTTTGTTCCCTGACCCGCTCTGCTCTCTTCCTGTCTCTTAAGGTTACACCCTTCATTTTCGTTTCCATCGGTCGCTGCGTCGTCCTCAATTTCAGTTGAACCCTCTTTGTAACTGTGCAGGTTTCTGCCCCATAGATAAGTACCGGTAAGATGCAGCTGTTATATACCTTCCTCTTGATGGTCTCCTCTAAGAGTCCTCTACTCTACGGAGCGCCGCCCACGTCCCACAGAGCAATGCGCGTCCCCCTCCCCCCTCTTTCTCTCTCCTCTCCTACGGTCTCCCCCGTTCTCTCCTCTAGGAATCCTTTACTCTACGGAGCGGCGCGCACGACAGGTGGTGCGACAGCTGCATACTCCGCTGAGGGCGCCACTGTAGTTCTGCTGTATGAAAATGACGGAGCGCGCGCGCCTCATTCTCTCTTCTGTGCAGCGCTGCGATGAGCGCCCGGGCCGTGAAACGGGAACGGTGACGTTTCTCCCGCTCAAGCTAACCATCTCCGCGCTGCTTCGCATCCACACATGGTTCCCTTTAGCGGGAGATGGGGAAGTTTTTTTTTAATCTATCGGTTACGCTACCAACGGCGACCTCAACGCTGACAGCAACGCCGCTAAACGCAGCTAAACGGGCACCTAAGAGCTGTGGTCTAAAACCAGGCATGTACACACACTGCATCGATCGCAGCCATGACTGGGTTCGACGCTGAATAACACTCCCAGCTTTAAAATGCACAGGTATACGCAATGAACTGGATGCGGGACGACCAACGTTGTAGCTCAATTAACAGAGCCTCGGACGCGTAGTTCGACGGTTTCTGGTTCGGTCTCTGCCGGCAGCAAGTTACATTTTCGTGCATTTTACTTTGTTGGCGCTTATATCCTAATTACTACTGGTGACGTCCCATATACTTTCCTTGGAAATATTGCTTAATGTCTTACCAACAATGCCGAAGTTATGGGCTTGTGCACTTCATATCACTTCTTTTTCAGAAGCTGCACTTGACTTATGTATTGTTAAAAACAAAAACGAAATCAACTAGCACAATCACAACTTCAACTGCACTGGGAGGCGACATTACCTGGATGCTCTCAACAGTTTGATTAATGGCTTACGTTGACACTGATCGCACGACTGTATGGAAAGATGTTAAGAGATTTACTTATTATGCGGACCGACAATTGGCCAGGACGTGTGATTATGTCCTGGTAGAACAAAAGAACTTTGAATTGCCGCGCATGCTTTTGGAGATTGAAGTAGAGTTGTATTACGAAATTGCGATAAAAGGCCCTAATAGACCAGTATGTCATGCCGCCTAATGGAACAGATCTGATGCTGCATTACGCTGTTGTTTAATTTCCTGTGTATTGCGTGGTGCTTTCAAGTGCCCCGTATTAGTGCTCGAAATTACATTATATGTATTATTACATATTCCAGTTTTGTTATGTGCTGCTTACGAGGTCGATACAAACTGTCAATCACCTGTGGCGCATACCCGCAAACAGCGGCCAGTCGTACACGGGTATGCGCCACACGTGCCTGGAAGAAAGGGTTTGACGTCGCACGTGACAAGATTTTCGCATCATTCATGTAATGCCCAGGCATTCATAATGTTCAAACCATCTATTTCGATGGAGGCGAAATGGTAGAGGCCCGTGTACTGTGGGATCTCAGTGCACGTTAAAGAGCACCAGATGGTCGAAATTTCTGGAGCCCTCCACTACGGCGTCTCTCATAATCATATCGTGGTTTTGGGACGCTAAACCCCAAATATTATTAATGTTCAAACCATCTTACCCTCCCATACTAATTTTGGTCTACCCGAAGATCAGAAGAGCAACCAGACGAAGGCGGCTAGATGGATATATAGGTAGATAGATAAAGAGATATATACGTAGATAAAAACGCACTAAGTGCCTGAAGTACAAAAATAAATTATTGGTATTTAATATCATTGCGTACGACGTGAAACCCTTTCCCCGAGGCAGGTGTGGAACATACACGTATACCACGGGCCGCGGTATGCTGGTGCGCGCCACATGTGTTTGACAGTGCATATCTACCGAGGAACGGCGAGCACAGACATTGGTGCAGTCTGGAACAATCTAAAGTATACATGTTGCGGTGTCAGTAGGAATCGCACAAAAGCATTCTGCGTGACAGTAAAGTATTCTACCACAGAGCGACGCTAGTTCTCGGAACTCCTTTGGAAAAAGAGCCTAGGGAGGCGTAATGTTGGTGGAACGTCAATTGTGGTTGCAGCCCTGCCCATCTAACTTCATAATCATTCATTATGTACCCTAATGATACAGGCGTCACGTCCGGTTAGCGTCAATTGTAGTCAGGGGCCATTCACTGCAGCTGATCTACATAGAACTGTCCAGGGCTACCATCCTCGGAAGAACAAACTCTTCATTTCAACTTACCACTTCTCGTGTTGGTAATACCCACATTGCTCATGCTACCGTCACACAACAGTAATCAACTGGTTCTATAAAACATATCAGACTATTCATACATATTTGTGCGTGTAACGTTTCTACATATGCTTAGCATCATTTCGTAGAGTTTCCCTCAGCAAAAAAATTACACCAGTCACCATCCCAACGCGTGCTTCTCATGACATCAATTCCCATGGTATATGGGATTGCCATGTTTTTCAGCATTGTGCCGTAGCTGAAAATCATTTAGCAGCTTTTCTGCAACAGAAACAAAGTGTGCAGGATGCCCGGCTTTGTCCTGATGCTCCCGCTCCTGAGCAAAACTGTTGTGCACATTGCGGAAGCACGCCTGCTTGAGGTCGTTGGCGTAGGTAAAGGTCGGCGATACTCCTGTTGACCATTTTTACAGCGAAAGCTGTTATGAGATCACAACAAGGGTCGTTCTGCGCCGTAGTTGTCCACCGCCGCCGCCGCCGCCGGTGTACGTAACCGATATCGCACGGAATAAGAAAACAAGAAACTAAAATAAAAAACACCTATCACAGAATGGGAATCGAAACCGGGTCTTCTGCGTGGCAGCGCAGCACTCTACCACTGAGCTACGCGTTTTTTTTTCTTTCATGGTATTTACTAAAATGTGTGTTGAATGAACATAAACAGCACTAATAGTATGAAACAAGTATAATCACATAGCGACAATAAGCGCTCTGGCGTTACTGAGGAAACACTCGACTTCTAACGACGTCCAGTAGAGCAGCGAGAGTTCATCAACTCATGTCATACACAAAAGATGGTGAGGCCAAGCACCTCACCAAGATGGGGTACCAGTCCGGTTCAAAATCTATTTCCTCATAAATGTCCTTTAGGTGAACAGCCATTCTAATAAAATGTGCTATCGAAGAAACTGTAGGTTCTGCGTTGCGGCCTTGCATACGTGTCTCCCATAGGCTGTGCATACCCATGAGGAAAAACATATCAAAGGGCACTTCATCCAGTGATGTTGGCAAAAGATAACGTATAGTGTAAGAATTGATTACAAAACGCTTCTTCAGAGCCCGTTGAAGGACATCCCAGAACAGGATAGCGTCTTTGCAGCTAACAAAGCAGTGTTCTATTGTCTCCGGCACATCACATAGGCGGCAGTGAACAGAAGAAACAAAAATACCTTTTGCAGCTTATAGAAGAATAGGTGCAGCTTATAGAAGAATGTTTTTGAATTAGGCGGGATATACATTTTGCGCACTCGTTTCAACACATCATGGCCAGGAAGATCGGAGTACAATGAACGGTACAACGGAGGCGGAAAGAGCATAGATAGTAAATCCTTGTATAGTACTTTGCGCGATACTGTATACAAGTATTCTATAGAAAAGCGAGCTTTAAGGAACCGAATTGCGGAATAAACTTCCTGCGCAAATCCCCACAAACACGGGCGCTCGGAAAAGTTTGAAGAATTAACTAAGTCGGGTAAGCAATCAACAAATGTAACCTGCAAGAATGAACGAATTATGGGATGGGAATTGTCACGGAAGCACAAAAAAGCGGGAAACTGTTTGCCATAGATAAAGATGTACTAATCCCAACCCACCGTCACTAACCGGCCTGAATATGTTGTCACGACGCATGGGCTCAAAAGTAGAAGACCATATGAAGATTGCAAAAATCCGGTGAAATCGTTGTATATAAAATCTTGCACAGTGGATAAGTTGCAATATGTAGTAGAGCTTTGTTGCTAGAAAAGTATTACAAGCTTCAGCTCTCCCAAATATTCATAGGTGGTGGGGAAGAAATGCCTGGGCCTGTCGTTCAAGCTTAGAGACATGCTCCTTCCAATAATGCGCACTGAATCTATACGCATCTAACGGCACACCGAGGTACGTTGGTGGAGTTCTTGTCCAATTAATTCCTGCGAACTGACTAGGCGTACTACCCCACGAGCCAAACCATAATCCTAAACTCTTCGAGGTGTTTAAACGAGCTCCTGATACTATGCGAAATTTGTCTGCTTGAAACTGCGGTGCAAACTGACCCTATGCAGGCTTCATGTCAGGAAACGAATCGCGTTAACGTGTGTTGTGAAGCGTTTTAGAACAGTAAAGTAAGAACCAGGCGTCACACAATGCGAATTACGTAACGAGTGGGGCGTTCAATGCTCCAACCAATTACAAAAGCCTCAGGCAAATTTCTTCATCGTCGTCAACCACAGCATCAACGAAGTGCACATGATGCGTTGCAAGAGTTTAGTGGGTACCGCGCTTTTCTGAAGAATGACGAATAATGGCATAGTAGATGCTTCCCCACTACACAAAAATTATGATTATTTATGACGTAGTGGGTACCATTCAAGTGCGCTTGTAGTAGTTGCCCCAAGAGTGTTTAAAAAAGGCTCTAAAAAGGCACAAAATGTGTTCGACACATCGACGTGTTCTAGGAGCAAAACTGGATCGTCTCGATACAAGACCGCTGTCCGAAAAGAAGATTCTGGGGCCTTGGCCCACGGCTTCGGGCATTCACAAGGCCACAAAAGCCCTACTAAGCTACCTGAAGGCGACCGGACTTCGCGAGCGTCTGTGAATCACCAGCGCGTGTTTACGTCGTGTGTGTTATCACTGACTGCTCATTTCGTTCCTTTTTTTCTTTTTTCTTCTCTATCTTATCTATTATTCCCCCTTTCCCCCACCCCACGTGTAGGGTAGCCAACCGAGCTTAGCTTGGTTAACCTACCTGCCTTTCTCCTTCGTTCCTCTCTCTCTCTCTCCCTAAAAAGGCCACTCTACCAGCTGTCGCTGTGGCTGCGCTGCGCATTCCGCGCACGCCTGGCGGTTTTTTTGTAGTGCACTGACGTGATAGGCGGAGGGGGTTTGCCGCTTCTTGGCGCATACATCCCGAAAGCAAAGGGTGGAAGTGGGGGGCTGTTGAAATTTTGAAATGAAGAAACGTCAGGCTGTCATCAATGGGAGTTTCATACGTGAGAACAAGTAGCCAGCAGCACTCTCGGAAAACGGCCAAGGAAACCTGGCCGGGCTGTAGGACAATCGTGAATACGTGTTAAAAGTGTTTTCACCATCGATGCATTGATTAGGTTTGTCTCTATTTTTATCGGCAAAATAAAAATCAGTTGCAAAATAAAAATCGCTTGAACTGAGCGTTTTTTTTGTAATATCTCTCATTTTTTATATGTCCGTTCGCTGTGAAATTTTCCACCATGAACCCAAACCAACAAGCCCAAGCTTCTACTCTTGGCAGCAGTAGGGTTCTGGCGATCTGGCTCCAAGGAAAGCTGCAGTAGCTGATGCCAGCTCAAAACAAAGGGTTTATTTATCCAACAACATAGAAAATGTTAATCTCGTCAAAACACTTCTCGGGCCCGTGCACTGCCCTCAGCCAACGCTGCTCCAGCCGTACACTACACGAGCACACTTTGCTGGGCACCGCCACATCCGCTAGTCCGCAACCAACTCCATGGCCAGCGTGTCCTCGGCCGCTTTTTGCTGTCGAAAAGGGGCCGACAGCAGCGTTACTGCGCAGCACATGTCTAGATTGGAGTTCTGGCCTGACCAGGCGTGCGGTTACCGGAAAGCACAGGGGATCAGGCCGGCGTGATGAGCTAGGGTCGGCGCTACTCATGCCACTGACGTGTACATTACGTTTACAGGTTTCCCTCGCACAATTTCTGATCGAGTGAAGTAGTGAACGAGCGCAAGATGATACAAGAAAATTAGATGACGCAACACACCATCAAGGATAGGCGCAAAGGAAAGAACGTCAGTCGCAACTAACTTTATTCATGAAAAACCGTCGTAATATATACGCCGTGCCACATATGTGCAATAACAGACCAAGCGTCACATCACAACATCGGTCACTCTCAGTGGAAGTGCTACTTACAGAAACATTTCAAAAATAAATTTCAGCTGAACCCAGCACAACAGACGTATCGCACATGTACATATATTTTTCTCTCTTCTCATGTATGCTTCTAGCATCTCTCGCTAAATCAACCTTTGTTTCTACCAAGAATGGTGATATTGGCAAATCTTCCCTCACATGTACACGTTCTGCAATGCATAGGGAGATGTGTTGAAAGATTGTGCTTGGTCGAAAGATCAAGCGAGGGGCATGATCGGAATAGAGAGAGAGAGAGAGAGAGAGATGGGATGCGGAAAGGCAGGGAGGTTAACCGGAAATCAAATATCTGGTTGGCTACCCTGCACTGGGGAAGGGGTAAGGGGAGAGAGAAAAGTAAGGAAGAGAGGAATGAGAGAGGAAGGGGAGCAGAAACACACACACACAAACACAGGAGTGAGCATAAGCGTGGGAGCATGAGCGACTTATCGGCTGCACTGGCCGCACGCACGGGATACGCATAGCGACTGTTTTTATAGCCGTCTTTTGTTTGGCGAGTACGTCGTACCTTTTCTAGGCACGTTTAGACCAGAACGTTTCTCCAAATATTTCGAGTAGCATGATTAAAACTCGAAATACACGGGTTTTTCTATTAATATATACATGGTCTGATCATTTTAAGGAAGTCAATTATCATATGCATGTAATGTCCCTAAATTTAAATGGGTGCACCAGCTCATAGCTACAAATACTGGAGATAATTTTTTTTTCGACCGGTTACAATTGATAGCGGGTTGAAACGAATGAAGCCGCGCTAAAGAGCGTCACCGGTACTATGTACTGAGGTCTAATTCATAAGACTGACAAGAATCGATAGTAGTTAAAACGGGAGCGATGAATATCGCCAAATTTTTCATACGCCTGACAAGGTTGCAGGTGGCCCCGATCGTGTTATATGCAGACGCCCATGGGCCATGGTACAGGAATATGAAGTAATGTCGATCACACTTGATAACTACTCCAACAAGTCCTGTAGAGGGCGTGTGCGGTCCTTTGATATTCCGCAGGACCAGGTTGATCTGGTCCGATGAGTTCGCTTTGAGGAAGCACTGGGCTTCTGAAGCACCAAATGAGTATATATCGAACAATGTACAATAGCAATGTGTATTGACTAAAGGTTATATGGCTGGCATTATGATCGGAAGAACGCCATAGCAAACGAAACGGAACCGGCAGTGTCAAGGACACTGTTGCGGTCGGAACAAATCGTGTATATCAGATAGGGTGCGAGAAGGATTGCAATATCATGGTTTATTCGCGCTTCCAGAAACAAGACGAAAGGAGCAAAGAAAAATACGTACACACCGCGATGCACGTTCTAACAACTAATTTATATCTGTGGCACAGAGAATGCTATAGACGACACGAAAAAAAGAAAAAGAGAATGAAAGGGAGAAACGAAACGTATAGCGAAAAACAAACCTTCATCGCCAAGATCTCATGACTGCATTTCAAAGCTTAATTTTTGTTTTGGAAAGAATGACCTATGGTGAGCTAACGCAACATTCATTTTTACGAGTGTGAAAAGCCCGAATAGTTTCTTTTTCAGCTTGATTGCCTGTGCGCTTCAACAATTTTGTTCCCGAAAAAGAGGGCTTGCATTTGCACTCACCGAGGTGCGTGGCCAGTTACCAGGGTGAGTTAACAATGAACATGCATAATTATGTTTTTGTGCCGTACATTAAGACACCGCCCCGTCTGGTCGATGTAGTTCTTGCTACGAGACAGTGGAATGCGGTACACAATACCATCTGTGAAATCCACAAACCTATTCCTATGCTCGACACGGCAGTCGGTTTCCTTACCTTCACTGCAAGATGCGTTAACCTCATGGCAATATCCTAGTTGCTAAATAACCCAGCTGTTAATAAAACTGGCTCGTTTCGTTTTGTTCCTGGCAACGCGGTTAAGCCATAAAATCGTGCCAACTAGCCTCCTAGCAGCTTCGGTTGCGAGAAGTCTTGTATTAACGGCCTGTAGGCTTTCTGTCTGCAATATTCTGGTAGGGCTCATCTGAAATGTTTAGAGTCAGGTCACCTTCGGTCTCCGCCAATAACTTATAGTGGTTGGCTTCTCTCTAATGAGGCGCTCTTTATAGAACAGATAAGAGAGCTTCGGTTCAAACGGTTTTACTGAATCTGAAATCACCAAAGTTGTTAACGTGACGTCACACAGTACGCCATGCGATATATTACGCTATCGGTAGATATGGTGCTCATTTGCCATCGCACCCTACGTTTTGCATTATACGCTGTCACCTTGATGGTTGAGAAGGTGGCCTTTCTTCGTCACATAGTTGCCTGTATAAATATAGGTAACTGGAGTTAAGATACCACGTAATGGTAAATGCGAAGCATTTCTTAGCGAACTTCGGTTACTTTGAGCTTATCTATTTATCCATCTATCAATATAGCCGCCTACGTCCTTGTGATATCCTGACCGTATCGTTAACGGGATTTGCACCAAAATTGGTATGGCATAACATGACTGTATGACGCACAAGGGTGACTGGTCATATCATAAAAATCATGATTAGCTTATCATGAATGGCACTATTTACATGGCATGGCCCTGGTGCTCCTGTTGCCGTTTCCATACCTTGATATATCCAAAAATTGGTTTGGTATGATGAGACATTTCTGCATGACCAACATAATTGACAGCTGGTAATATGAAAACGATGAGGTTCATGTCGTCTACAACATGACTTGCATGTCGCGCTCATGGAGCGCTGACGGCCGTTTCGCTAGCTTGATATACACCGAATTTGGTATTGCGTGACGTGGCTCTATGACGAACATAAATAACAAGTGGTAATATGGAAATCATGAGACGTCATATGGAACATGACATGTCATGTGCAACATGACTTGCATGCCGCTCTCATGGCATGCTCGCGGCCGTTTCGCTCGCTTGATATACACCAAATTTGTTATTGCGTGATGTGACTGTCAACTATGATATCCTTAACCCCCGTTTGTTCCCTGACCCACTCTGCTCTCGTCATGTCTCTTAAGGTTACACCTATCATTTTCCTTTCCATCGCTCGCTGCGTCGTCCTCAGTTTAAGTTGAACCCTCTTTGTAAGTCTCCAGGTTTCTGCCCCATAGGTAAGTACCGGTAAGATGCAGCTGTTATATACCTTCCGAACATGTATGACAAGTGGTAATATTGAAATCATGACATGTCATCCCAAACATGACTTCCAGGCCACGATCATGGCACGCTGGAAGGCCATTTCGCTAGTTTTATACGCACCATATTTGGTAGTGCGTGACGTGACTGTATGACGAACATAAATGTCAAACGGTAACATGGAAATTATGACACGTCATGTGCAACATGAATTTCATGCGACGCTCATGGCACGCCCTACAGCGCTCTCGCCTTGTTTCCGTAGCGCCACTGTGTCCTGCATTTCCAATCATGCAAGGATGGAGACGCTCGCACTGCGTTTCATTCTGACCGACCCCGTCTCAATGTTCACGGGCATTCGCGGAACACACTTTGGAATTAACAGTGCCCGTCAATTTAAGCGCTGGAACGCGGATGGCGTCCGCATGATGCGAAAAGCCCAAGAATACGAACGCATGTAAAACGGAGGCAGATTAGTCACGTGTCTCTCTGCGATTCTGGTAAAAAATTAAAAAGAACACACGCACACATTCCATTTGTGTGAAACCCCACTGAGAGTAAAAAAAAGGACATCGCATAGTCAGTCGAATGACCACAAGCTTTCGCCGAACACACTTTGGAACGTAGAAAGTTTCCTTCAATATCCTTCGTACTAGGGGTAATATAAGAATTATGATAGGTAATGTACAGCATGACTTGCATGTCACGCTCATGGCGTGCTCGCGGCCGTTTTGTTTGCTTGATATACACCACAATTGGTACCGCATGATGTGACTATATGACAATCATAAGTGGCAGCTGGTGACATGAAAATCACCACTTGCATGTCATGTACAACGCCATTAGCATGTCATGCTCATGGTGCGCTTGCGTCTGGTTTGATACCTTCATATACACTAAGATGGGTATTGCCCGACGATACGATATGACGAACACAAATGACAGGTTCTAACATGTAAATCATGGCATTGGTGTTATGTACAGCATGATTTGCTTTTTTGCTGGCTGCTTCGCATTACACCGAGTCCCACAGTGCGTGGGATCTGCCGGTTCTTCTTTTTCTCTTTCAATGATTTCGGGACCTTATTTGACCATGGGTACAAAGTTTAACATTAATACTAAATTTGGTGGTTTTATCTCCCAAAGAACTATACATTACGTCAATCAACGACGCCAAAGTGAAGGGTGCCGCTAGCTTCCACACTGTGGCGCTCTTAGATGTGCACCAAAATCCAAGTACACGGGCTTCGAATATTTTGATTTTTACCGCCATGGCTAGGATGCCATCCTGTAACCGATGGGTCAGTAGTCAAAACTCCTGTGTCACTAGACAACCACTTCGGCTGCTGCAATGTTTTATAAATTTCGTTTGACCACGTCGATTTTTAAATTTCGTCATTGTTTACGCACCAAATAATTTATTGAATTTTTTTTTGTTCGCAGGCGCTCAAGATACGATCCTTTTACTTCAGCTTCACCTGGTCCATACATAAACTTATGTCAGTATGGA
>JALIZH010018413.1:0-28585 GCA_030522465.1 Rhipicephalus appendiculatus | reverse complement strand
TGCACGTTGTCCATTTTGTCAAATTTACATTCGTCGCATATATATCCCAATAACTACAATATATTTACAACATTACATTTAACGCCCCATATACTTGCATTGGCTTCATCATCTTCTGGTTTTCATTAGGCTGAGGTAAGTGTTACTCAAAGGAACGATGAAAAGATCAGTAAACAGGGGTTGTGAGCTGGAGCCGACGTTTCAACAAGCGGCTTACCTTCTTCAAGGCTAGAACTGATTTCCTAAGCGCTAGCGTATATTATGCTTGCAGTCCGAACTTAGAAGATGGGGAGAGGGCAACTGTGGTTGCGGGGGGTGCGGGAGGGGGCCGCCGTGATGAATTGTATGAGTAAAAGGAAAGAGGTATTCCGTGAATTAAAAAAAAAATAAAACACCGGTCTTTCGCGAAAAGCGCAGCACAGTTACAGGGAAAGCTGGAAGAGCGTCATTTCTAGAACCCGTTGCAAACTCTCTTGGGGCTCCTAATACAAGTATGCTTACAAGGCATTCACAACTCCTTTGACTGATTCGGTAGCTGATGACAATGAAGAATTATGGCTGAGCCCTTTAGAGTGGGTTGGAAGCATTCCACGGCCCACTCGTGATGCAATTCATATTTTGTGGTGCCTGGTTTTTATTCCACTCTTCTACTACGTTATATTCGGTATGTGAACTCGGTTCCTTCCCCGACATAACGCTTGTATAGGGTTTTTACGCGAAGAAGTTTCGAGCCCCGGCATGGCTTCATTTGTTTTAAAGACGCCATCCTCTTTTGGGACGTCCTGAAGAGGGCTTTTGAAAAGCAACTTCATTTAAATTCTCACAACATACGTTATCTTGTACCACCCAAACCCAATGCTATGCCAGTTGACATGCTCTTGTTAATCGGCATGTACAGCCTATGGAAAACTCGCATGTTTGACAGGCATGCGGAACCAATGATGTCATCGCGGCCACTTTTCGTGCAAATGACTGTACAGCTAAAAGACATCTATGAAGAACTACAGTTTCAGCCGGACTGGTATCCACAGTTCATAAAATGTACTGCTCAAATACCCTTTTAGAACACAGCGTTGTATGAAATTTGTTTTGTAATGCCTATTGTACATTTGTGGAGGCAGCCTTAAGTATTTTGCACGCTATGTATATACATGAACCTCATTTGTAATAAATACCATGTAAGAGCGAAAAAAAAAAACCCGGCATGGCTCAGAGGTAGAATACTGGGCTGGCAAGGAGTTGACCCAGGTTTGAAACCCTTTGCATCCTGAATATTTTTTTTGTTTCGTGCGATAGCGGGTACGGAAACAGGTAGCGGTGGCGGATAACTACGGAACCCTTGTAGTGATCTCATAACGGCTTTCGCTGTAAAACAGAGGGAGGTGGGGGGTTTAGACGTTTTGCTGAATCATGATCTTCAGAGGGACGCCACTAACAACGGTCGGTTTGATATTCCTAGAAGGGGGGCTTGACTCTCATTCGTTTTCATTGTGTATGTGTCATATAGAATGGATTCAAGAGCCCCTTTGTGAACGTTTATACCTGCTGGCTTGAGTGTATTGAACTTGTGAATAAGGTATGACTCCGTATATATTCTGTGTCTTGCTGACCGGAAGTTTGAATGAATTATGTAAAGTTTCAGATCACTGAAGTTGTGACCTGCTACATTAAAATGCCGTGCCACTGTTTTCGCTCATTTCTTTGCCGTGTCTGCGCGATGACCGTTTAATCTAACATTAACAGGTAGTCCCGGTTCGCTAATGCGCCGCTTGTAACAATATGAACATTTGATCATGTAGACAATGCACTAGTGCAGGTAAAACTAAATTTCATTTGATGGGCGTAATTCTTTGCGGTGTTTTTTAAATTCTTTGCGTATTGAAAGCACTTTTGCGCTTCTATCTATCTATCTATCTATCTATCTATCTATCTATCTATCTATCTATCTATCTATCTATCTATCTATCTATCTATCTATCTATCTAGCCGGCTACGTCTGGGTGCTCTCGTGATCGCCTGCTTAACTTGGTGTAGACCAAAATTTGTACGGGAGGGTAAGAGGTGTTGACAAATATGTCTGGCTGGTCACGACATAAATAACGTGAAAATCCTCTAGCATTCATCGTCAAACCCAATCCTGCAGACACGTGCGGAACATACCTGTATACCACGGGCCGCGCTATGCGGCTAGGCGCCACAGGTGTTTGACAATTTATATCCACCCAGGAACGGCGGGAACAGACATTGGTAATTTCAATGCCAGAGCGTTAAAAAATACTGACGTCAGCAGCGTTGACCTCAAGAATGCAAATAATAAATATCAGGGTCCCAGCAGTAATAGAACCCAAGCAATCTGCGTGGCAATCAAGCATTCTACCACAGAGCCGCGTCAGGTCTCGGAACTGCTTGAGAAAAAGACCCTATGCAGGCATAATTCTCCTCCGTCTGTTTCTCCCTATCTTTCATTCTTTCCCTCTCTTTCATTTTTCCTTCTTTCTTTCCCTTTCCCGCTGACTACTTCCTCCTTTCTCGTTCTCTCTTTTTATTTGAATTTCTGACTCTTTTTTCATTGTTTTTTTCTTCCTTTCCTTTCTCCATTTATATTTTTTCTCATGCTTTCAATGTCTATCTTTTTTATGTTTTTTGTATCTCTGTACTCGTTATCATGTCCATCGGATTTATGTCATCTCACGCCGGACAAATCAGCGCACCAGGATAGCACGTGCTGGGGGCAGGTCTTTCAATGGAATCAAATGTATAGGCCCGACTTTGCGCTCCCCTCTTAGGTAACTTGGGGTGGGGGGGGGGCGCCCGCCCCCTCTGCCCCCCTCCTGCGCACGTCTATGCGTGTTCCGGAAGCAAAGTAGAAGATGAAGAGGACAAAGAAAGCGCGTGCCCCCGAGTAATTGCGCTCGACGCCCTTGGCAAAGCTGTGCGAGGTGCTAGGCCACGCGAGATGCCATATAACGTAGCTGCCATAAACGATGCTGGTAGTCACAGTTACCACCTCGTAGTAAACCTCAGGCTTAAAGATATCCGCTGTTAAAAAGCTTTCTAAGGTATAAATGAGAAAATAAGTCTGAAAATGAACACTGTCGAGAGGAAATGTTTGAAAGAAACCGTTCACTAGAAATGCCATCAGTCTTTTTTTTAGATGTGAAGCATCTTATGGCGAAGCTTAATCCGGTGGTGGTGGTGGTGGTGTGCCGCGGGGCCTCACTTACTGCGCATGCGCGAACCCTTTAAAAAAAAACCTCCTCTCCCCCCTCTTTCTCCTCATCCCTCCCCGCGGAAACCACACCCTCACTGCGCATACGCCTCCCTTCCTCTCTCTCCTCCTACGCTCCCCCCCTCTCTCCTCTAGGCATCCCTGCCCGCGGCGTCCACCCTCCCACTCCCGCATGCGCGTCCCCCTCTCTCTTCTCTCCTACGCTCCCCCCTCTCTCCTCTAGGCATCAATGCCCGCGGCGTCCACACTCCCCACTGCGCATGCGCGTCCCCCCTCTCTCCTCTCCTACGCTCCCCCCCCCCCCTCTCTCGCCTCGCGACGCCGACGCAGGCAGCGTCTGCTAGCGAGTTTCTTGGTTGAAAAAACCGACTGCTCGCGCTTCACAACCGTTCACTGGCCACCCCGTATATATGGCAATGGATCTTGACCTGCAAGGTGGTGCGGGTGGGAGATTTATCCCGTGTGCTGTTGAAGAATAAAAAAATTCGCAGCGTGCGCGTTAACTAAAAGCGGACTGCGGGTCTCTGGGTCCAATCAGAGTCTTCCGTCTCTCATCGCCCATTAGCAGCGATTGGCATGTTCCAGTAGGAAACACCGCTCCATCACTGCGTGCTTTGCGCCTCCCCAGTTTTCTCTCCTGCGCAACGCTGCGATGAGCGCCAGCGTCAACGCCGCCGCCAGTGTAAGCGTCAGCGCCCGCTCCTTCACATCTACACATGGTTCCGTTTAGCGGGAGATGGATGGATGGATGGATGGATGGATGAACAACTTTATTCTTGTCCGGCAAGACGCACGTTAGCGCGCAGCGGGCGAGGTGTAATTTTTTTAATTTTTACACGCATAGCAAAACGCAAAAAAAGGAAATGTGTAGCAAAACGCAGACATTCTGTGCTCGTACCTGCCATACAAAAAAGGGGACATATCTTTCCAGTGAGAAGATATTGTTACCTGTTAAGGGGAGATGCGATTCGGAAAAAAAAGTTGCGTTAATCTGTAGCCTAAGGCAGTGAAATTTTCGCTGTATATATAGGATTTTATGCTGATTTCAAATATGTAATTAGTTTTACAGTAAGTTGTACAGTTTCCGTTTTGTGCCACGGCAATGTGTAAAATATAGTTCTTTTTGTAGACTCTTCTTTTGCCAGTAAATGTTTATCGTTCTGAGCCATTACTGGCTCATATTGCTCCACATCATCTGTAGAATGCAAATAACTATCAAGAAAGCGCGTATAAGAGGTTTTAACGGACAAGAAAAATTGTAATATGAGAAGCCTTGGAATGCTCCGACCATACTAATTGCTTATTTTAGATTTGTAATAATTATATTAGGTGATATGAACTTTTAAAGTAAATACTTGCACTCTGCGCATGTTAAGAAATATGTGGGCAAAATTCATCCCGATCTGGCTATCAGAAGTACCAAAAAACATGATGTAAAAACTCATGAAGTTGCCCAGAATTGTGTCTTGAGAAAAAACGCATCTTAAAGGTATAAGTGAAAGCTCATCTACGCGGAAAGATTTGTCATTTAAGATGATTTATTCCATCATGAGAGCTTGGCAATCATGGTTATTTTGAGCATGTGACTTTAGTGAACCCCTTATGCAAAATGCAATGGCAAGCAGCCAGGTGACAATTTCCAGGGGGACTCTAGACAATCAGGACTTCTTAGATTTTTAGTAGCCACCTTGTGCTCTTTAAAAGGGATTTGGACCTACTTCGAGTTTATTTGCAATCTTCAGTTTTTTTTGAAAAAAATCTTGCGTTTTTCGACTCGCATCTCCCCCTTAAGGCAGAAACCTTATATGTCTCATGAGTGAAGAAGTTTTCAAAATTTGGGTAGACCTGGCGATACACCACGTGAAAGAGCGCAAGCTTACTCATGTTGGTAATTCATGTCTTACTTTTAGCGCACAAAAGGACCGGGGGCGAAAAAGTGAAGCGGACACAGCGCTGACTTTATACAATTGCTTGATGTTTCGCAGGGGCGCGTGTGTATATATATATATATATATATATATATATATATATATATATATATATATATATATACATACATATATATATATATATATATATATATATATATATATATATATATATATATATATATATATATATATATATATATATATATATACATATATATATATATATATATATATATATATATATATATATATATATATACGGAAGAAACCAACGCAGGCAGGCACGTGCACTGTTCACGATGATTAGGTAAACTATGATGTGTGCGTGCATGAAAGTTAAGATATGCAGTCAACAAAATGATACTGGAATTTTCTTTTTGCGAGATCAAGCGGACATTGAATAGTGTCATTTTTGACTTTTTAAGCAAGGCCTACAGAGGGGCTCGACGATAATAACAATCTTGAATGTGCTCTTTATCTCGCACAAAGAAAAATGCAGTATCATTTTTGACTGCATGTCTTATCATAACTGTCATGCACGGAGACATCATAGTTTATCCTAATCTTCCTGTAAATTGCGCCTGCGTACGTTGCCCTCTGGTGTGTTTATATATATATATATATATATATATATATATATATATATATATATATATATATATATATATATATATATATATATTCATTCCTATGAAAAATAAAGCATTTGTTGGAAGTCAGTGCTGTCTCGGCGTTGCTTTTCGTCCTTGTCCTTTTGTGCACTAAAAAGTTGGACACCACAAGAGCTCGACGTCGGCGGAGTCAACATGTTTCATATGAAAATTAGGACGAAGTAAGAAAAGTTGGTTAAGAGAGAGAAAGAGAGAGAGAGAATTTATTAGAAGGCCGAGCGCTCGGCCTAAGATTGCGCGCTCTGACCTGCTACTCAGCACAGGGAAAAAAGGGAAAGGGAAGAAAACAGTGATAAAAATGATTATGGGGGACAGCAAGAGATGACGCGTATGTACATTGACCACGTAACACACATTGGTGTTCTTAATGTCTAGTACCAAGTTCAGTACTCTTGAGAAAATCTATAAATGCCCCTGTGGCATTCCTTGATGCTGTCTGTTCGGACATTGAGGACAACAGGTTAGCTTCACTTAGTGTGGTAACACCGATGGCGGCCAACGTTGAAGCCAGCGTCTTCCGTTGGGACACGTATGGAGAACGCATCGGTGCACCGAATATCAGTTGGCGTCGGTGTAACATGACGCCATTGACAAAGTCACGAAGGTTCACCATCATGACGTGACATAGAGCCAAATTTTTTATGCTATTCATGACGCCCCATGATGACGTCGTTTCCGGACAGCGTCGCTTGGTCGAAGGTCTGCCGGTCCTGGAGGTCTTAAAAAACGGTGCGTGCGACAGACACCTTCCAATGCCTCCAATTTTAGGGGCAGTGCAAAGGCACGTTGAGTGCAGAAAGCTGTCTGGGAGAAGGATAGGATTAATACAGTCCACTGAGAAGAAAATTAGAAAATATGAGTATAGCTTTTGCCTTCGAGCCGTCTTAGGCGAATGCATCAAGGACAGTCTCACGCTTGCGCTCTCTACATCAATGTTGAAAAAGCATTATAATTGAGAAAACCAGCATTGGAGACAACTGAAGAGTACTTACTAGAGCAGTAGTACGGGCCTGGTTCTAGAAAAGAAGGGGGGAAGGGAGAGAACATTACATTGTATTATTCTTAATTTATTCGTTACATTTTCAGATACGATGTAGAAGTGAGCCTGGGAAGAGCTATATCCTGTCTACATATCGTTTAACATCCTGTCCGCAACTCATTGTGTTTCATCGATGTCCACAGGAGGTTGCAGCTGCGCTGAAATTCCTTTTTTTTATTTTTTTGTGCTCGTGCATGCACAGGCGCCCCGCGATCATGCATTCTACGTGTTTATTTGCTTCAGCGCTTTCATATTGGCTGAAATATTGTGGTTTAGGATTTTTTTTAATAGCATTGATGTCAATCAGTGCTTTTTCTGGGAATGGCTTAATTAGGCGTTTGTACGTTTTTTTTTTTTGTAAGCTTTACTCACATGACCCCCCCGCGCGTACATACACGTTTTTCTTCAGCAGTGGTGTAGTGTGTGAATGTTTTTTCACACTGCCAATGAGAAATATTGCCTAGTCGCAGCAATCCAGATCGTGTGTGTGCAAAACAGTTCATGTGCGTAAATTGTTCTTTAGTGAATGAAAACTGACGCACGATCTACAGGTATGTTTCTTCGCTACCGGAGAGCGCGCACTAACGACGGGGACAAAGAAATAAGAATAGGCACAAGGTAACGATGAATACTTACCATAATCCATTTTTTTCAACCACACTGTCATTGATGAGTTCTTTAATTCTGCAGAAGTAGCGAAAATTCAGCAACTTCAGAATACGCTAATGAGATGTGTACGCCGTTCAAAATGTGTGCTTAATTTAGTATCGAAGCTTGGGCGTGTTGGTTAGACATCGGAGGGAACACAGCGCAAGAGAAGACGGAGACAAGGTGTGTGCGTCGCCCTTCCTTGTCTCCGTCTTCTTTTGCGCTGTGTTCCCTCCATTGTGCTTAATGTTGGCGAAAAAGCAACCTAGTTAATTCACCCGAGAGAAAATATCTAAATAATAAACACATTGAAAAATAATAGCATCAAGCGTTTACCCATCTAAAAACATTGGATAATACGTTTTCACTTACGCTGAGTGTCGTTGGCGTAGCAGCAAGGTGCTAAGAAAAAAACAAATAGAAGTCATATATCATATTGCTCAGCAACCTCATTCTGTTTAGGTTAAGCAAAATGTAAACAGGAGTGTGAATCTGAGCGATTATTGCACATTATCGCATCTCTTTTCGTCTTTGTGCTCTCAGGGCAGTAACTAACGTTATTAGAGACTTATAAAAACATAAAACCAAGCCTTCTAGAACCACCAATAATGCTTTGTCAAAGACGGCGAGACGAATGCGACATGAAGAGTTCCTGACCGGATGCATCTAGACGATTCTTGCCCAGAAGTGTTTTAAACTGAAAACAGTAAAGCACACGTTTATCATGCATTGCTGCACCGCTGCATTCATTTGATGATCACTGGAAGATGTCAAGTGCTTGCATGTGAAAAAAAAATTCGCCAACGTCAAGTCATTGACTACTCTTGTTCACTGATGGGTACAATGCATCAGTGCATAGCCGCTAGTGACACCTGTTTATAGCAATTCCCTTAATCCAATGTAGGCATTTCCCTATGACATCAAGTATCTTGGGTAATCGCAGCCTCGTTTCTGCTACTTTCTGCTTTAACTGAAGTTTATTTGCGCTTCATTGAAGCATCAGGGAGTATTGCAGGAACAAACCAATAAAGATGGATTCTCATTACTTCCACGTAGAACGGCTATTGAGCATTCAGCCCTCTTTGCATCGAGGTAGTTATTGTTGGGGACTGGACAAAATGATGACTTTTTGCCCCCTCCGTAGCTACCGATACACATGCTTCTATGTTCACATTTCTGTGAAAGTAGGTCTCTTTCAAGCACATATTAGCGAGGGAACTATCAAGGTTTTTACCACAGGAATATAACGTTCACTCTCACGTCTTTGTGTTTACATCAACTGCTCAGTTGCTTCCTCAGAAATAATATTATTTCTGTTATTTGTTTTCTAAAGCTATCTCTTAAGACGTTTTTTTTTTCTGAACACTACGAGAAACGCCAGTTCTACATCATTTACATTGCTACTGGGCCTATTCATCGCCAAATCACCTGCGGTTCTTAACTTTCATATATTCATGGTTGGATATAGACAAGCTAGTCTTCCTTTCTTTCATCGAGAATGATGATTGTTTTTTTATTGAGTGCTTCCTGATAATAATGTAGTCTTTTCTACAAATCGTAGAATAGGTGCATTACAAGACAAAGGGAAGCGCCGCGAGAGCGCTTCTAATAGCTGAGCCCCAAGGTGTGATTTTCAAAAGCGCATAAAAAGATGTGAGCTCTGGCTGATGTACGTGTCCCATACTTCTGAAGCCTACTACAACAGAGAAGGCATATATGTTTTTAGCGAAAAGGTATTACAACGATTCGGGCAAGTTGCGTTCTCTTCCAAAGAAAACCAACGGCAACTGTTTCTTTTTATAGGTTCATAATAAACAAAGTTAAGTCATGAGCTGTTCTTTTTATATCAATAAAAGACATTTAAAACACCCACAAAACTCAGCAAGATATCCGGCCAGCAGAGGCGTAGCCAGAAATTTTTTTTAGGGGGGGGGGGGGGTACCTCCTTGATTTCGGGGAGGGCACCGCATTGAAATGGTCATTTTCTGCTCTGTATGCAATGGCGAAAAAAAAATTTCGCGGGGGGGGGGGGGGGGGGCACGGGCCCGGTGTGCCACCCCCTGGCTATGCCACTGCCGGCCAGTTTCATAGCAATTCCATGCCAACAGCTAGTTTTAACGGGATCCACGAATGGCATCGTATTTTATTGCTTACTTTCGTGAGTGAGCTGTTCCTTCAATAAGAAACTTGCTCTGCAGCTTCGAAAGGCACCTTTCTCAGCATCATTGTTTCGTTTTCTGTCATATAACACTGTCTTAAGAATTTCGCATTGACCGTGGGATTGAAAGAGCCACTCTTATGGAACAAACGTAGACAGTCACGTCTTCGAGAAACACTCACATCACAAACAATCGCCACAAGAAAGCGTTTATAAGTATTATTAAACACTTTCTTTTCAATGGCACACTTGCCAGCCATATCTTTCAGATAACAAATAACACACTAACTGACTGGATATATGAGGTCAATACAGCAGAGAGACACAACAACGCACACACAACATAACACATACAATGCACTGCGAATGCGGTGGCGCCGACGTTCGACTCACAATACGAGTCGATGTAACGGAGCCTCGTAATCGTCCCCAGGTACCTGCGCGCCAGACATCCGTGCATGAACGCCACCAAACCCCAAAGAGATCATCCTCAATGGCAACGCGTAATCTCACTCCCCCCAGGCGGTGCTGCTGGCGCCACCACATGAACACAGCGTCATCTGTCGTGGTGGCAAGTAACTCCGCTTCCTACAGCGTGCGGGTATCATGAGGCGAAAAAGACTTTAGAGATGGTGATAGCACCTCCACGTGCCCCCTACCTCTAACCTACATATGACCAAAAAAGTTATAAGAAACAGCTACACAAGCTCTACGAAAGAAGACAACGCATGTGGCGTTAATGTCCTTAAAGGATGTCCGTGCACAGCGACACCACAGCTTGTGGGCACCACTGCATTGGTTCGACGACATGGCCTAAATCATGGACCCGCAAAGCCTACGCGAAAGTCGGCGCGAGAAAGCGTCGTGCACACAGACACGTCTTCTGGTTGCGAGCAGCGCTCGCAAGGGTGCCGATTTTAAGGCAGCTGCGCAGGTTTCAGGCATGTTCATTGCCCCAGATGTCTGCACCATACGCTTAGCCAATGGCGAAGACGACGTGCAGAAGACAACCAGCCGCGGGTTACATCTCTCCGGCTGCGTACGTTGAAAACGCTCTTTGCGAACGGTGCATCATGGAATATGGAATGGAGCTACGGACGCAATGGTATGATGTGCAGTACTGCTAACACAGAGATCCGCAGTGCCTGAGATGCCATGTCCAAGTAAATAAATGCCGGTATCCTAAATTCATAGATCGCGAAATGGAATGTGGGAATCAGAGTGCAACACCTGAACGTCCCGATCCACCGGGCTGTGTCCCACGTGTGACAGGCAGCTCCGAGGAGCCTTAGGCCTAACGAGTACCTGGACAAGAACTGACATCCAACGAGCAGCCAGAATAGGCGCAGAAGAGGCAGCTCCGATGAGACATAAGCTGTGTGACGTGGCCTAACTCCGCTCGCGCTCGCTGCATACAGCAGCGTAACGAGCGAACGGTGCGCACTGTACATAACTGAGGTCGTCACGACGCCCAGTGCCTAGCCGCAATACCGAACAGCAATGGCACCCGTGGCCCCAGGACACACGGCTACTTAAGCCGCAACTCCCAGAGTAAAAGAGGCAGAAGAAACTGTTCACAGAAAAATTAGGAGCGCTTAGGAGGCTATGCACTCACTCGCTTCGGGCTCGCCTGCAATACATGAAGCTATATTCATCGCCTTCTCTTGAGGCTGATCAAATGACTCTAGTAGCAAGAGCTCAAGGAGGTTCTTAAAAAAATGTCGTGAACAGAAAAACACAATTTTTAGCGTGCAGACGAGTTCAAACACGCCACAGCAACCAATTCCTTCGATCTCAAAAAAGCACGCTGCCGACACTAATAATCATGATCCCCCTATACTTAATCCGTACCGGCTCAAAGAACTGTTTAACCGAACCACGGGAACTGACGTTTGATGCTCCAAGAGCTCCATATTAGACAGACATTGTGGGATCGACATAAGCGCCGGTCTCATGGCACAAATGGATAGTGTAATTCCGTCGAGAAACCAACAACTGTACTATCATTAAACGCTTTTACAACGACAAGCTTGCCAACCGAACCTAACGCATAACTAAGCAACACGCTAAATAACCAGATATCTAAATCCAATGCGGGACATAGATAGAATAACGCACACAGGACAACGTAACACATGCACTGCACTTCGAATGAGGCATCGCCGACGTTCGGCTCATCGCACGAGTCCGTAGGACCGAGCCACGCAATCGCCCCAGAGACGCACGCGCGAGACATCCGTCGACTAATGCTGCCAAACTCTGACCTTTTAGGCGCCAACCCCGACCTGTACTCGTCACAAGAGTTTGTACCAATATCGCCAATGACGAGGCACACTCCTCCGGCCCTTTTTTTCCTCTCCTTCCACCTTTAAAAAATTCAAGGACACTTTGTACATTCCAAAGTGTGTACGGCGAAAGCGTGTAGCCATTAGACCGACTATACCATGTCTTTTTCATTGCGATAGCAATTATATAGACACTCTCGGCTGATTTTCGCCGTCGCCGTCTGTCGACGCCGTCATGTGCCGGACATGTATATGTATGCGTATATATCAAAAATGCATCAAGGAAAATAAATCAGTGGAACAAAATTCCAAACCACCTGCCCGGGGATTAGAACCATCGACCCTTCACTCCACAGCCCGCTGCGCTAGCCAACTCAGCCGCATGCCATGCTCGTGCCAGCGATATTGCGGCGAGCTATTCATATGCACCATTTGCCACTCGCGGTACGCAGATCTCGGAACAGCTTGTGCGTGTTTTCTATCACGCAACGCTTTTACAGTTTCGTCCAAATTGAAAACTGCCCTTGAGGTGCGCACGAAAAAGTGGCTCCCTTCTGTACCACTCTTGATGTAGAAGGAAAAAAAAACAGCATATCCACGGAGTGAATGATTATGAGTGGGCGAAGCTGCGGAGGTTCATCGGTAAACCGTGAATCTTCCGTGAATTCTGCCCGGTACATCATCACCGACGTGAGATCGGGCGCGTTTATAATAAAGGGTCGATGAAAGTTATGGTGACTGAAGCAATCACGGTTACACCGTGAAATCTTCAGTGGTTTCGCCCAGAAGTAATCAAAGCGATAGTGTGTGTGAAATTTTATTCAAACTTCAACGACCGGTCATCGTCCATAGTCCGCCAAGCAGCACGATCCGGCAAGCGCACTCGTACGGCGGTCCGCGCAATCGAAGAGCAGCTGCACCGCCAACGCCATCTAGCGTACCTGCACCCAACCGCCATAGTGTACGCATGTCTATAGGACAGCGCCCTCTCGGAAACGAGACGAGAACTGGAGATGACGGCACCATATCCACGGAGTGAATGATGATGAGTGGGCGAAGCTTCGGAGGTGCGTCGGTAAACCGGTAATCTTCCGGAAATTCTGCGCAGTAAATCATCAACGACGTAAGATCGGGCGCCTTTATACTAAAGGGTCGATGAGAGTCATGGCGACTCGCAGCTCACTTTAATTTTACATGTACGTTGTGAATTTTTTTATTGTTTAATCACGCACAGGAGACATCTCACACAGGCACTACCTTGGAGGTCGAAATCCAGTGCCTACTGGCTACTCAGGATGCATGGATCACCGAGGACCGCCGAAGTGATGCTATAAGGAGCTTCGCCCCTATATATATTCATCATATACACGTACCGCCATCTAGCGGACATTCCAAGAACTAAAAAGAGAGGTGGCTAGCTACTACATACATCGAGGACGCACGACCCACGGCTTAAGGAGCTTCGCCCCTAAAAAAAAGACACCATCTCCCGCTAAAGGGAACCATGTGTAGATGCGAAGCTGCGGGCGCTAACGCTTACACTGGCGGCGGCGTTGATGCTGGCGCTCATCGCAGCGTTGCGCAGGAAAGAAAACTGGGGAGGCGCAAAGCACGAAGTGATGGACCGGTGTTTCCTACTGGAACATGGCAATCGCTGCTAGTGGGCATTGATAGACTGAAGGCTCCGACTGGACACAGAGACCCGCAGTACGCTTTTAGTTAACGCGCACGCTGCGAATTTTTATTGTTCAACAACGCACAGGAGACATCTCCCACCGGCACCACCTTGCAGGTCAAGATCTGGTGCCATATATACGGGGTGGCCAGGGAACGGTTGTGCAGCGCGAGCAGTCGGTTTTTTCAACCAAGAAACTCCCTACCAAACGCTGCCTGCGTCGGCGTCGCAAGGCGAGAGAGGGGGGGGGAGCGTAGGACAGGAGAGAGAGGGGGGAGGCGCATGCGCAGTGGGAGTGTGGACGCCACGGGCAGGGATGCCTAGAGGAGAGAGGGGGGGGAGCGTAGGAGAAGAGACAGAGGGGGAGACGCGCATGCGCAGTGAGGGCGCGGTCACCGCGGGAAGGGATGCCTAGAGGAGAGAGAGGGGGAGAGGAGGTTTTTTATTTTATTTTTTTGAAAAGGTTTGCGCATGCGCAGTAATGCTGGTTACGCCGCACACCACCACCACCATCACCGGATTGAGCTTCGCCATAAGATGCTTCACATCTAAAAAAATTGGCCGCGTATCTGCGTGCTTCGCTGCAAATGTCGTCGAAAGACGATAGTCTTCTGCCGGCCGTACTACACTGTTTTGCCTTGCCTCAGACAGCGCTTTCTCTATGTTGAATCGGCCGCACCTGGCTGGCCTTGATAAAATAGAGGAGGCGCCGAGGCGCTGCGTGAGACATGGACGCCATCTGGCAGTGCTGTCGAGAAACATCACCTTGTGCAGAACCCAGCAGGAACATATCGTCGGCCGAGCGTTTTTTCGTGCATAGCGTCGCTTTTTGAGCGCAGCCTAAGAAACGCTGGGGTCTTCATAATTACGTATCTATGTATTTTCTTATAAAGAAACATACCAGAGACTACTTACGTATTGACGTTGCTCCTCAGACATGCGTAACATTTGCTTTTTGATCGACAATGTTCACAAGTATGAACAAAAATACTTGTGCAAGATGGCTGGGCGCTGAGAAAGTGGTTCAACTTTGGTCGGGTGGCTGAATCGTGTGACGTGCCGACAAACAGACAAACAGACAGACAGACAGACAGAAAGACAGACAGACAGACAGACCAAAATTTCTCCGTTTAAGTATCCCAAGAAAGACTATCGTCTTTAAAAGAACACCGGGCACACTTGGCGTCAGCAACCACCGCGTGGCAGGCGACGGAGAGGGATCAGTCCACGTGCCGCAATTTCAAAGAAAATGAAGCTCAAACAGCGTCGAAAAGTCATATAGTCATATAATCAATCCTTCACCAATCCCCCTGAGTGGGTATGAGCCATGTCAGAAGCAAAAACAACAACAGCGTCGGTTTCTGCATTGTGGACAATCGCAGCGCGTTGCTCAAATACAAACACGTAAAAACTGCGACAGTTGTTAGTTCAAGCTTGTCCTGCGTACGCCTATGCGTCCATTTCGAGCGTACTTCTTTGTGCTGCGGCGGCGCGTTGCAAGTATCGACCTGCTTGTCGTTCTTGGTGTGACAGACTAATTTCTCGCTATCGCATTCATTTCTTCGCCCTAGTGGCGAAACTGTGACTTTTTTTTCTTTTGCACTCTCAGTGGGATAACACCGAAACCAAAAGTGTGCGTTTTTTCTTGTTTACATATTTACCGCGAATCGCACCGAGACGCGAGACTTATCCTCCTCCGTTCGCATGCGTTCGTATTTTCTCGCGCTTTGCGCATCGTACAAATGCCATCCGCGTTCCGGCGCTTACATTGACGGACCCTTTGTAAATTCCAAAGTGTGTTCCGCGAACGCCTGTGTCCATTGAGACGGCGTCGGTCAGAATGATTCCAAACGCTGGGCACAGCGACGCTACGCAAGCAAAGCGCGAGCACTGTAGAGTCCGACGCGACCGGTGTCCGTTTGCGCACCCCGGCTGCCACCTGGCTCCGTGCCAGGGCTCGGACGGACGGACGGACACAGACGGATGGACGGACACGGACGGACGGACGGACTTGAGCATGAGGCATTAAAGGCTTTCGCCTCAATACACTCTCAGTACGGTCCTGGTTAATAGCGTCGATATAGGCGGCATCCTTCGACGTACTGTTTATTATCACGGCTATGGACAGCCCGGCGAAGAGAAGTATACGTTACTCTCTTCAGGCGGCCTCGAACTTGAGGAGTGCCGCCTATAAACAATCTGATAAGCGGCCGAAGTCCGCATACGGCCCCGCAGGCCGATTCCGCGTACGAGCTGAGTGACAGGGCGGCGGGACAGGGCGCCGAAGCGTCGGAAACAACTGCACGCGCATGCGTTTGAACGATAAAAAAAACAAAAAATTGGCCGCGTATCTGCGTGCTTCGCTGCAAATGTCGTCGAAAGACAATAGTCTTGTGCCGACTGCACTGCATGAGCGGCATGAGTACCACAATTTAATAGCTGGGCTAGCCGCTGTGCTCGTTTTTCGGACGTTTTCCGGGCGCGCTTAGACGGACGCCGGCGTTTCTCCGCTGAAATTTGGTCGTCGGTCTTTTCTCTGCGTTCTCTGATCATGTCTTGTAGAGTGGGTCGTATTTCATCAAGCGGCCATATATGTTTTGCCTTGCCTGAGACAGCGCTCTTCTACGATGAATAAGCCGCATCTGGCTGGCATTGATAAAACAGAAGAGGACGCCATCTACAGCGCTACCGGGGAACATCGGCTTGTGTTGAACAATGCTGCTGCCAGGTGGCAGCACCACAGCCAGCCACAGCGTCGAAGTTAAATCACTGGGCGGAGACTTGTTTTGTACACAGTAGCGCCGCGTAATAAACACTAGGATCTTTATAATTACGTATCTATAGATTTTGTTTTAAAGGAACACTGTGAATAGTACTAAGGTATTGATGTTGTGCCTCAGGTATGCGTAATATTTGATTTTTAATTGCCCACGCTCACCCGTATGAACACATGCTTCTTGGTCATGATTGGAGGTCGTAAGGCAGGGGGTTAAAGTTTGGCCAACTAGCTCAATCGTGTGACGTGCCGACAAACAGACAAACAGACCAAAATTTCTCCGTTTAGGTATCCCAAGAAAGACTATCGTCTTTAAAAGAAAGAAGAAACGGAGACGCGCGCTCCGCGCTCACCTGGCGCGCGCGTGTGAAGGGGAAAGAAAACGGCAGTCGAGAACCGCGGAAGCTGAGAAGTTTCGCCGTGCGGCCGCTCCATAACGAGACGTGCAGGCGACAGGGCTTTGAGGCCGGTAACCTTCACCTGTTTGTCAACGTACTTGGAAAGCGCTAAACAGCGTCGGCTACGCGCTTTGCGCCTGCCGCTGGGTAATGTTTTCGTCAATGGATATAAAGGATGTGTATCGAGGGCAATGCAACGCGCCGCAATGTGAGTGCGATGGATTTTGCCGCGCAGGGAACAATGAGCCTGCCGCACCATACCAGGCTGGTTGGTGCGCGTACTGCGGGCACAGTCCAGTACAACATGCTCGAATTGGTAAGTAGCCTTTTTGTTTTCGTTGATGGTGGCGTGATATCTGCTGATGCATGTGCAGGATCCAATTTTGCTGAGTGAACGAAAAAAAAAGAAAAATAGGAGGAGGGGGGGGCACACTTCGCCCGTTATATATATATATGCATTGATCGTGTTATACTTGCGAGAGAACATTAAGCACAGCAGTAACTACTCCCGAATTTACATGCTTTGTGTGTAGTCTTCGTTACATCCCATTCTAGATGCGCTTTTTCGCGGACTACAATGCTTCTTACGTTATCACGTGTACACATTACGTTGTGACAAATTTGTTTTCAATTTACTCAGTTCATGGCTCGCATTTGTTTCGTGACTTAATTGTGGCATGCCAGATTGTTCAGGTCATTGGGGCGTAATTTTGACTCGACTGTGTTGGTTAGAGGCCATGCTATATTTAGAGACCAGATTCGTCGCGGCAGGACATGGACAGGATGGGTTGCATGCATCTCGGGATGTGTGTTGCCTCTGTTAAGTAAATTTATTCATTCATGTGGACTTAAATAGTCATGTTGATTGCACATCCACTGAGTGCTGGCAAAGGGATATTCAAGGTAATATCAAGTAGCAATCAGCATAAAAATTTGTCAAAACACACTCATTTCATAACTTGCAGAAGCACGGTGGCACGTGGCTTACAGGCAGGTTTTAAGTACACCTTCGTAGGTTAAGCCACGAAGGAGTGAAGAACTGAAAGGAAGAGTTAAATTCTGCTATGGTATTAGCACACTTTTAGATTAAATTGCAGAGTAACGAACCAAAACTCTCCACTGTGGTATGCCTCATGTGTTAAACTAATCCGTTTTGTCACATCTAGCCCCAGGTTTAAGTTATTTGGCAAAACTTGCAGTAAGTTTTGAGGATGGATGAATTATTTTTCTTGAAGATCACTTTTCATTAAACAATGATAACTAGCACACTAGCCATCATACATTGTTCGTTTGCCTTGCTTTAAGACGTGCTAAAAAACATGAACTAGCTAACCTGCACTGTTGTTTTCTCTGCCATATTTTCCTACATATTACAAGAACAACAGTGTACACTACGCTTTGAACACTAAGTGCAAAACTCGGAAGGCAATACTCGCCCAGCAATATCTCCCTTTTTCATTTTAATTTGCGTTTTTGAAAAGGAGTTTGTGGCAAAAAAAGTCGCGCCAGAGTTTTCAGTAAAACATTCAATCTGATGAATGCTGAAAGCCTAACGAACTTCTTTATTTGATATCCCTTTCAGGAAGCAGCAAGAATTATTGGCCCACCTGGTTTTCTACATGAAGGTCTATGATGGGAACACTTTCCAGTGCTTACGGCACACTTTATTTAGGATATCATACATCTCCCTGCATTTCGGCAAGCCCCAGTGTTACTGTTTTGATTCCAATAAAAGACGACAAAGAACATTTCTTTTATCAGTTATGGAGTTATGACATTTGTCACGCATTAAAAAAAAGTACTTGTGCATGCAAAACAAGTTCTTGAAACACTGGCCTATCAATATCAATGCTCGTGTTCTACAAAACAAGTTGAACAGATGAATTTTGGAAAACAATGCACAAAAGGAATAATCGGAAGGCAGTGAGACAGAGAGTGATCTACATTGATTAAAAATTGGTGGGTTGAACTTTTATTATTGGTTGTGTAATTGCATGGTGAACTCGAATACAGGTGCACCAGGCAGCAGGAGATCATATGCCACCGACTTTTTTCAGTTTTGAATATCTGCTACAGTTCTCGTATTCTAGCATGGTATTTGTAACGTTGAACCACGATCAAGCCAACCTGTGTACTGCTGTGGCGATGTACCAGTTATAAGATATCCTCATTTTCTGAAAATCAGCTGTTTTATTGAGGCATGCAGCAACAATATTTCAAGTTCGTTCTGCACCGCAACTACACGCGGACGTTCGTGAAAGAGACGTGCAGAAGCATCAACTATTTATTTGGAGGGAAACCTGTCCGTGGCAAATTTGTGTACGTCATACTTGATCTTGGCGCACGTTTCGGCATTCACTTGAACAGCGGTGTGATGCTGAGTAAAGGTAAGAGTAGCTAGTTCCCATATATAAGATAAGTTAAAGACTGAAGATGAGTAAAAACCACTGTGTCGCGCGAAATAGCGCGCATAAGTGCTAATTGCTGAAACAGATGATCGTCGAACTGCTAAAAAGGTGCTGCTGACCCAACGTGCTGCGCGCGACGCTTCACGCGCACTAAATGCAAATGTTAGTGTAGGCACTTTAAAATACCCATTCAAACATCAACGTGCCAAAGCAGGTTAACGTTACACGAACAGCTGAGAACGGGCTGCTGTCACTGACACGCGTGTACGTCGCGGCATAAATAACGGAAATTTTCTCGCAGCACACGCACATGGGAAAAATTGTACGTGGGTTTCGAGATCTGAGGATATGCTCGTCACGCTGGTATACATTCGCGAATTTTCGGTGAGCGAAACAACCGCTGTTCACGTAGAAGCTTTAACGACACACGGACACACGTTAATCGTTCTTGCGGCACGGCGAATTACGAACCGAAGTCGGAGGTGCTTACCGCGTTTGTCTGGAGTTCATGAAGCCCCGCAAACTATTTGCTGACCTAATGCACGCTCAAACACATGCACATGGCACAAAAACAGAAATTCAACGTCGCGCCGACTGTTTGCAAACGACATGGTAGATATATACCCCCCGCAAAAAAAACGAGCATTCCTGCGGTGGTGCTGTGGTGCAATGGGTAAGTTATCTGCTTTCAGTGGACGCGGTCCCGAGTTCGATTCCAGTGCTGTGCGTAATTTGCATGTTGTTGTCGCAGATGTTGATGATTGCGTTACTGTTCATCTTCTAATTACCCGTAGTGATAATTACAACCATCAAACTGGCGAAAAAAACGGTTGACAGCGTAAAAAAAATAACTTTTTTTTTCTCGCAACCGCATCAGGGCCGCCTACAGACAGACCACCTTACAGGGCCGTCACGCGTAACCGCAGGCCGTACCTAGCCAGGAAAAAATTACTTAAAATCCCGTCTAAGCGTCGCCACGACTATTCTGAAGGCCACTTAGAATAGGGCCGCTTCTTCTGGGACACGGCTACGGAGCCGCGTAACGAACTGACTGGATGCGGCCATAATTTGACCGGACTTCCTGCCTGTAGGCGTGTATTCTAGCCGGGATTTGACTGAGTGTAGGTATCACGGTCGTCAATTTCTGTGCTTGCAATTTACAACAGGCAGTTACTTAGCGCTGGTGAGAACCAGGACAAGGAAGGCACATTCGACACATGGACGCTAATCACAACAATAAAGCTTATTACTCGAGCGTGTCGAACGAAAGTGACTTCCCATAGACGTCACAAGATCATGCGACCTTCTAAAGATACAAGAATCAGAATAAAACCTGGCGAATAAACAGAAAAAAAAAAGCAATACTTGAGCGGAATCTGACAAAAAAAATTAATTATATTTACGGTTTACGCACGAAACTGATTTCTTTTTCAGATAGCGTTAGGGAAGTCTTGCTCATGCAAGAACTACAGCAATAGTCAATTTTTTTCACTTTCTATTATCAACCGGGTGACTTCGCAGTTGCTCTTTCTAACTATCACAGGTTTGTCAAAAAAAAAAAAAAGAACACAGGCGCATTCTTGCCAATGAATTGCCAGAAAACAATCTGCGGGCGCCTTTTTACATATATAGTGGTGCTCTCGAAGGCGATCATTTACGCACCTTCGTGTTTGTCCTATGTAAAAATGGTGGAAAGATAAACAGCACCTGATTTGCACTCAACAAACTTTCTTTTGTGATTCTTATTGCAGTTGTTATTCTGCTTCGTTGGATTAGTTTTTTTTTTTACACAAACTTACGTTTCTTAGGCGCAGAGAACACAAACTTTACACAATGTGCTAATACTAAACAGAAATCAATGAAGTAAGATATTTTCAGAATGAGAATTGCAGGGACAAAGTTTTGACTACTTAAGAAATACTGCCGATTTTGTTCATTTTTCTCATAGTAAATTGGCAGTTAAAGGACTATACAGACCGAGCGCTCATCCTCAAACATACGCGTAACCTCGTTCCCGCCAGGCGGCGCTTCTGGCACCACCACTCGAACAGAGCTTTATCTCTCGCGGTGTCAGCTGACTACGCTAACTACGATGTGGGGGCGCTATGAGGCGGAAACGAGTTTACAAGGGCGGGCAGCACCTTGCACAACATAAAAAATAAGGGAATCATGGAAGCAGTGCATATAAAAAATATTACAAAAACATGGCCGTTCGTCCATAAGAATGCGAACATTGACCCTCCATCCAAGACAACTGTCGGACGACGACGTGTATGACGCGAAGCGTGGTGCGACCTCATGCGCCCGACGCACCAAGTAATGGCCTTATTTCTGAGAATGCGTGCAGCTGGACGTTAAGTTTGAACATAGAATGTAAGCAGCCGTCTTGAAAGTTGCCAACTAAACCTCAATGTCGTCAAAGCTGGAATTGCTGCGCAACAATAACCTACAATTATTTTTTTTATATCAATCAGAAAAATATGTTATAGCCCACAACAAAATTTTCAGATTGGCTCCCTGTCATTCCAACCTTGAAACTTTTCAGTATTGCAAACCATTTTTCGTTGCCAAGCCCTGATTATTTTAGGCGACCCACCACGTAGATTTTTAAGTTTACTCTCCCCCAAAACTTCTATGTTGCCGCCCCGCAAATATTCACTCGTTTCTGCGCCCCATTTTTTTAAAGGAGACCAACCACTAAATTCTCAGCTTGATCAAACTCCCAATTTTAAAATTTGACCTCACTTTCACTTTAAACTGGGTACACAAGCGGTAGCACCGATAGTTGGGCGAGTTGGTAAGAGGTCATGATCATGAAACGGTGCAACGAAGCGACGATAAGCACAGACGAAAAGTAGTCAGAACAAGCATTTACGATTTCATTCTATCTATCTATCTATCTATCTATCTATCTATCTATCTATCTATCTATCTATCTATCTATCTATCTATCTATCTATCTATCTATCTATCTATCTATCTATCTATCTATCTATCTATCTATCTATCTATCTGCACCTGCGTACTCTACCTACCTCCTAAATCTGATATTTGAGAACATTTTACTTACTCTTGGGAAACCAATCAAGCTGCTGACCGACTGTTTCTGAAATTAAAACAAGTACGTATTTTTACAATAAAGCTCGATAATATATACAAACTAGGCTGCACTTTTAATAAGAAATCAAAAATTGTTTATTAAATAACACGTGAATTTTATCGGCAGTTCTGTATTTGCTACTGCACCTAATACGAGAATGGCATACGACTGCGGACTGCACACTACGATGCAAAAGCATAAATACGCAAGTTCATGACGCTAGAACCACATGACCATGGAATGCTGACACTGATTTTTGAACATTCTTACCTGTTTTGTTATGAGTCGCCGAACGAACACTTGTCACATATTAGACATTTCGGTAACAGAAATCGTTAGCAGAATAATTTAAATAAAGCCATAACAACAAATGTGTCACACGGCTGCTACTGAAACGAGGTTGTTAATTGCAGCATAACACTGCAGGCCAAAATCGAAATGGGAAACACTCGCTTGCCTTCTTTGTCCTCTTTTCCGTTCACACAAGATATAACAGATCACGGCATATATATATATATATATATATATATATATATATATATATATATATATATATATATATATATATATATATACACAATTGCTTTTTCTGTTGCAGAAGGCATCTTCGATGCTTGCAGATATCATTCGAGACAGTAATCAAGAACTTGAATTTCATTAACGTTCTAATTAGTGGAGTTTGGCTTTGACATCAATCAATCAATTTATTTCCTTTCGATAAGAGTACCGACTAGCAGGAAGAATACAAAATAAACTTCACAAGAATAACACAGCATCAAGCAATACAAAACTTATTGAACAAAGCACTGATAATAGAGAGAGAATAGTTCATATGTACAGTAACGAAATGGCATGGACATGAAAATCAACAATCGATAAGAAGAATGGCCGAAATTCCGAGTAATGTATTATTTCGGGAAAATAAATGAGCTTGGCAAAGAGTTTATGTGACAGTTTTGATTAGACGAAGAATGAAAATCTTCTTCGTTTAAGAAGTTTAGTAGAGATGGCAGCCTGTAGGACAATGACTGCTCATCATAAACAGTTTTAGGGGTGGGTACAGGGTTGCCGTTGGTGGCTACTTTGCGCCAAATTGGCTACTTTTCGACCCTGTTTGGCAACAAAAATTTGCTGTTGTCTCCATGCCTATTTTCTGGCTACTTTTAGAGTGCTGATTTGGCGCATTAAGTAGCCATTTTTTTCTCATTTTTGCAGACGAAATACATTATTTTTAAGCTTTTCTCTCGCTTCAGCGGATGTGTGCGGTCGTTCTCCACCCACCAGTTGGCTGGTGCGCATCGAGGCACCCTTACGCGACGCTTCGTGCGTCTCCAAATACGGAGTGGCCAAGCTGCGTGCATGGTGACGAACGCGTGGCCAGCTCGGTGCTCAAGCTTCCCGCCAACTATTGTCATGCTACGCGCAAGTTTTACGAATAATTTTGATGCGCAGTGCGTGTTGTCGTGTGAACTTGGGAAAACAGACATCTGCAACAGAGTTTAGCTGGCCTGTTGATCTACAACCAGAATTTGGTCTGCAGCTTCAACGAAAATTTGTTTCCACTTACACGTTCCTACTGACTTGCTGGTTGGAATAATCTAATATAACTTTCTGCCTGGCAAGCACTCATATTTTCTACATAAAATATATGCACGCGAAATGAGTCTATCATAATTCGCTGATTTAATTTATTTCCAACTTATCGGTGGCATTCTATGGTCTTACTTATTTAAAATGCGATTATTTTTTTGATCAATACTAAAAAATCTGCTCACAATACCACTTCTGTACCATTTGGCTACGAATTTGGCGATAATATTAAATGGCATGGCTACTTTGGCTACTTTTGGCTTGAGTTCTGGCTTCTTTTCAAGTCCTTCCAACGGCAACCCTGGGTGGGTACAGTCCACATTTCTTTGTGCCTGGTGAGTTGAACTCTTTGGTATACGTTTAGCTTAGCAAGATTAATTGTGGTATTGGTACCATGCTTAAGAAACTCTTTATAACACAACATCAGCCTGTAATTCTACATAGGGAACACTGGAAGAATTTCATAATTTGGAAAGAGAAGCTTTGTAAAAGACAGATAGTTTACAGCAGGGTGTGTTCAGATAAGAACGTCGGTGCATGTCCGCCGACCCCCTTTAATTTCGCCGAAAAAAAAATATATTTTGTTTTCCGAGTCCCCAGAACCACAAAACCACTTTTGGTTTCGCGAGAAAAAATTTCACCTTCTTTAAAAAAATTCAGAAGTGTCCACTGAGCCGCCACCACCTCTTTCGAATTTCGCGAAAATGGGATTTCGATGAGACGCTACAAAAAGACTATTATAGCTGTAGGTCCGAAAAGTTTTCTCCACATACTACGGATAGTTTGCGTTGAGAAAAAATTATTACTTTGCAGTTCTGATGTTGTTCTGTTAAGAAAAAAAAATCGCGAAATCGACACAAAGCTCAATAATGCTCACATTCAAGATTTTTTTCCTCCGCAAGTATAAATGCCAGACTTCCCAAAGTTTCTAAAAACATTGCCCTATGTTTGATGAACAAGTGTGCTTAACGAAATACCTGAGAGTGGCTTCAAACGTAAACTAGAAATGTTCAACTGAGGACATGTCCCTGAAAATGCAATATTTTGAAGATCATTAAAAAAAAAACACCATCTTCGATTTTCTTTAAACTCTCCAGAATTAAAGCCAAGCACGTGTTCTAACTTAATCTGTAAAAACATGTTGCATTATTTTTGTGAGGTCGGAACTACGAAGCACGAAATGTGGCCAAATTGACGTATAGTGAGTAACCACAACATTGAGCGAGCATGAAGCAATAGTTGCCATTATCGTTATTTTTAGGTCTCGAATGTCTCCTGTGGATTGACGGATTGTCAGGAATAAAACAGGAACAGTTGCTTTTGAAGAGGAAATTATTACTACATTTTATACGCAAATCACAAAAACTTCTACACGGGTCCCAGCCACTGAGCATGCCGCGATAATGAGTCGCACTCTTCGCAGGAATCGCTTTCAAAATTTTTCGCGCATGTGAGCCTGCGTACGCCTCATAAGGAGGTGGCTGGACAGGATCCACCGCTGGATATTTCTCGCTTCCCGTGGCACGTCGGTAATGTGATAACGCAGACGGTGCGTGTCGGCACAAGCGGTCCTTCTGCAGCCTGACCGCGCTCGCCCGCTCCCGAAAAAAAAAAAGAAAGAAAGAAAGAACATAAACAAGAAACAGCTCAACTCGCTTAAGAAAGGTCGAAGTAATAAGAGAACGTCGGCTTTCACTTCCGTTTGTCGTCGACAACCCGGCAGTCCTCTGCTGGTTAACGAACGTGAGTACGCGTGCGCGTATTACACTCCCCTGATATTGATGGCCAAGTTGTGGAGCTCAGAGCGAGCGTTTTGCGCTGACTAACCAAAGAGGCATACGAAGAAGATTGCCTAAAAGCGGCACTTTTGATGTGTGAAAGATTTGAATGTCGCCTTACTAAGGAAGCGCATGCCAGAAAAAGCCTCATCCATCAGAGAAACCGACATTTTGTGCCAGAGCTGTTTCAACCGCTTGAAACAGATCGCTGTAGAGTCTCCAGATGCATCTCAGTCTGACGCAAATTTTGTTCCCGAACAAATTGTTGTCGAAGAACTAAACGTACTCGTTAAGACAACCGACGTGACAACCCTGAAAATTCCGGCGAAAGTGAAAGCACAATGCCGAGTGTCTTACGCGAAGCGTAAGAGAGCGGAGATCGAGGGCGCTATCTGCAGGACAATTTCTACTGTCCTTACAGTAGCGTACGGCACTACAGAGGAACCTGGTCCTTCAGCGGAAACCTGCAACACGTGTCGCGAGTGGCTGCGCAACCTAAAGCACACATTCGATACCTGCGAATCATACTATGAACGCTGCCGCCTCCTGACATTGCTCCCTGTGAACCTTTCTCATCAAGAGATTCAAGAAATGATTCCATCCGCAACTCGGCACCTCATTCGGAAATCCAGAAATTACAGACACCCGGGTGTGGTCAAATCCGAACCTCTACACCAGATCGAAGCTGAAGCCAGAAAACATACAGGCAGCAATGAAATACTATACTGACGATGAGCTCAACTCCACCCAACAAAGCCCAAACAAGAAAGATTTCATTGTAATTAGTTGTAAAGGAAAAAAAGAGTACGTTTCAAAACATTCGGGAAACATTTCGTCGACAGCGGCTCACCCTGACACAGGGATCGAGCTCACGAAGTTCTCCTCCTTGAGGCCGAAATGAGTTGTGTGCACAAGGTTGCTTCACCAGGAGCAAGGTACGCACAAGTGCTTCAGTGACGTTTGTGACTGTCTAACTTGTCTGACTATGACTCCCTGTGCATACAATAGGGGTAAATAAACAGTTCCTTCCGAGAGGTCGATTGACTACCTTTTTAGAAATCTTGCGGTTAGTCCTTACGCCAGGACCAAAACTACGACGCGTGCACGCACGCAAATGATCAAATTTGCCCTTTAAGGCAACTTTTTGGTTTTATTTGTCAAGCTGTTGTCCCTCGAGCACAACAGATCACATTCAGGACCTAAAAACAACGATAATGGCAACTATTGCTCCAACTATTGCGCGGTCGGGCTGCAGAAGGACCGCTTGTGCCGACACGCACCGTCTGCGTTATCACATTACCGACGTGCCACGGGAAGCGAGAAAATATCCAGCGGTGGATCCTGTCTAGCCACCTCCTTTATGAGGCGTACGCAGGCTCACATGCGCGAAAAATTTTGAAAGCGATTCCTGCGAAGAGTGCGACTCATTATCGCGGCATGCTCAGTGGCTGGGACCCGTGTAGAAGTTTTTGTGATTTGCGTAAAAAAATGTAGGAATAATTTCCTCTTCAAAAGCAACTGTTCCTGTTTTATTCCTGACAATCCGTCAATCCACAGAAGACATTCGAGACCTAAAAATAACGATAATGGCAACTATTGCTTCATGCTCGCTCAATGTTGTGGTTACTCACCATACGTCAATTTGGCCACATTTCGTGCTTCGTAGTTCCGACCTCACAAAAATAATGCAACATGTTTTTACAGATTAAGTTAGACCACGTGCTTGGCTTTAATTCTGGAGAGTTTAAAGAAAATCGAAGATGGTGTTTTTTTTTTAAATGATCTTCAAAATATTGCATTTTGAGGGACATGTCCTCAGTTGAACATTTCTAGTTAACGTTTGAAGCCACTCTCAGGTATTTCGTTAAGCACACTTGTTCACCAAACATAGGGCAATGTTTTTTGAAACTTTGGGAAGTCTGGCGTTT
The DNA here is from genome assembly GCA_030522465.1 of Rhipicephalus appendiculatus. NCBI lineage: Eukaryota > Metazoa > Arthropoda > Arachnida > Ixodida > Ixodidae > Rhipicephalus > Rhipicephalus appendiculatus. The sequence continues at coordinate 971 of JALIZH010018413.1, read as the reverse complement.
ATACTTGCGGAGGAAAAAAATCTTGAATGTGAGCATTATTGAGCTTTGTGTCGATTTCGCGATTTTTTTTTTAACAGAACAACATCAGAACTGCAAAGTAATAATTTTTTTCTCAACGCAAACTATACTTAGTATGTGCAGAAAACTTTTCGGACCTACAGCTACAATAGTGTTTTTGTAGCGTCTCATCGAAAATCCCCATTTTCGCGAAATTCGAAAGAGGCGGTGGCGGCTCAGTGGACACTTGTGAATTTTTTTAAAGAAGGTGAAATTTTTTCTCGCGAAACCAAAAAGTGGTTTTGTGGTCATGGGGACTCGGAAAACAAAATATATTTTTTTCGGCGAAATTAAAGGGGGTCGGCGGACATGCACCGACGTTCTTATTTGAACACACCCAGCAGCAATATGTCGTATGGCTCTTTTCTGTAGTAAATATCAGAAGGCAGAATTGAAGTTACTCATGCGACGAACCCACCGCAGCTTCAGATATAGAAAAACGGCCTCTGGCTACTACTGTGACGTAATGAACCTTAACCGAAATCAACGGCGAAAACGAAACCGAAGCACTGATGAGCGCAACAAGCAGACGACCAGAATGGTGTCACTTTTATTCACAACAATTACAGAGGTGTAGTTCTTGCGCGTTGGCTAGGGTATGTGTGCCATGCGTGCTATTATTGTGAGCGCAGCCCGTCTACCTACACAACGAAGCCGATTACTGGTTGATATAACGGCGCTGACTGATTGTGGAGGTCTCATAAAAATAAGAAGTCGCACTCTTCCACGTTTCGGTCTAGGTTTCGCCGTTGAATTTGGGCGAATTTCATTGTTTCGCAGGCGTTACTAGAGGTCGCTTTTTCGGTATCGCAAAGGCGCAATCGGTTCTACACTGTAAAAAATATATTGAAAAGTACAAACTTCTTTACAGAAAAAGTCTGCGGTCACACAGAAAAGTTCTGTTTTTCGTTGTT
>JALIZH010018412.1:0-50019 GCA_030522465.1 Rhipicephalus appendiculatus | reverse complement strand
TCACCTTGCTCAACATCGTAAGTACATCGGCCGTGACTGTAGCACTGAGCAGGGCCACTCGCAGGGACATCAGCAGGAGGGCCGCCACATCGGGCAGGACCCTGGTCGAGCCGCCAATCACCTTGTCCCATAACCTGTAACGCACCAGTCGTAGCCGTGTCACAGCAGTTCACTCACTGTTCAGAGTGTAGAGACATTTCCCAGTGGATTGATCGATCGATTGATTCTAATACAGTCCTGTACACACTTATCTGGGCATTTTTAGAGAGGTTACTAAAACAGAAAGCAGCAAATCAATGAACTTAGTGCTAGCATTGCGTGTTCCACGCAACGCATCAGCAGAACATTAATGTAGCCAAGGCTCTTACGCTACGTACGCTATTTTCAAAACCTAGGATTCCACGCTAATGCTTGCAGAGAGAGCCATACGTAGGGCAACATGGTGGCGCCTCGTCAAAGTGAGAGCCACCTGCTCCAGATCTATCAAGCCATTGGACCGTGATGTTAAAGCACACTCATTTTCAATTAATACCTGTATTTGCTTTGGACTTGAGTAATGATGCTTCATCATCCATGTACTGGTGACAAAAGAGCTCTGTATTGAAGGCATGCTCTCGATTAGTGCCGTAGAAGGCATAATGAGTGGGACTGGAAAAAAAATTGGAGCTCACTCAGACTCATTCAAGAAATATATTTTGCTCAGAGGGCTCACTCGGACTCAGACTCACCAAAACTTTCCGCGACCGGATTCACTCGGAATCGAACTGACTGAACATTTTCTCAACTGGACTCAAACTCGTGGCTGGATCTGAGTCTCAGTGAGTCTAAGTGAGAGGACTAATGAGTCCGTTAGCACAAAATCAGCTTCTTCCATTATGGCGTGTATGCACTTTAATGCCAATATCTCACATAATCGGTGCTCTATGATATGCCTTTTGATCTTGTACCTTCAAATACAAGTTATCAGTGGTTTTATGAGGGGTAACTCAGACTTACCAATATTTTTCTCAACCAGACTCACTCAGACTCAGTAAAACTTTCCCCATCTAGACTCACTCGGGCTCAAGCTTAGCAAACTATTACTCAGTTGGACTTGCTCAGATTCTCACAGCCCTGATCTGAGTCTGAATGAGTTTGCTGACCAATGCATGGCACTATTGCTTATCCAGCTTTTCTTTCATTTGCCCACGGCAAAGTGTATGGCCACAAGTTAGCTAAGATGTGTAACATTTCACAGACCCACACAAAGTGAAACATGGCTGCATGAACTCGACTTATGAGTACTTTAAGTCTAGATGGCACCAGATGTGTCTGTAAGCACTATCGGTTTGGACCCTTCTGCTACACTAAAAGAATGGTTGTGCCATGTAGTGCACCGTGTAAGCATTGGCGTTGAGACACACTCTAATGCTAACATAACCGTTCTATGCATTACTAAAACTCTGCGCAAATTATTTTCTTGATTGATTGATTGATTTGAAAGATGTGAAAATTAGGCAGGTTTGCATGGCTCCACAACAGTACTGAAGCCCAAGGAAACACGACAACACAACAAGGTGTTTCAGCACAATCATGGATTCGCAGATTGGCAGACTCTTCAAGGCATTAGCAGTGAAGCTTTTCGAGAAGCAAACGCATGTGATGTACATGTTACGTGATGCCAGTAGGCAAGAAAATGTGTGTTCCACACTTGCTCTCATGGCTACGAGTGGCGCTGATTAACACTCCCAAGTTTAAATGCACAGATATACCCTACTAAGTGGATGGGAGGACGACCGCCACCGTAGTTCAACTGGTAGAGCATCAGATGCGTTATTCGAAGTGTCAGGTTTGGTCCCTGCCGGCGGGAACTGTCTTTTCATCCACTTTAATTTCTTCACATTTATGCCATAATTACTACAGTGTCGTCCCCTATACTTTTCCTGGCTTTATTGTCTGTTGTTTGTCACTAATGTTGTGTTTAGCAGAGAGAAACGAGCCCTCAAGTTATGCTTCCCACGTGTTACACAGACATTTTTCATTGCCTTAGAGACAAGAGCCTGCAAGGTTTTTTTTAACTCCACCAAACATAGAACAGCGTTGTCATGATGTGACAAGCCCGAATTGAACTGGGTTGGGGTATGCAGTTGGGAGTGCACACCACATGCTTGCACTGGGTTGCCTGATGCCAAACACCGGAGTCGTGCCCGAGACAATGGCAGTTCTGCATTTTCAACTTTTAAAACTGCTCTAAGTGAGCAGAAAGCACACCTGCTTCAGCAAGATGATTCTGCAATGCTTAAGAAATCATCATTCAGTTTACAGTTATGTTATTACTGATAACATTCACACATTTTTTTGGTAGATATGTTAGTGGTTTATGCAACGCTGTTGCACCAGTGAAGTTATCATCTACAACATTCATAAAAATCAAAATGCTCGGCTTACGAGAGACATTATATTTAACGAGGTACTGCAGAATCCTCTGTTGCCACTTTTCTGCCTCTAATCCACTGCCAACAACGTGCCAGTGCATGTTAAAGAACACCAGAGGGTCAAAATTTGCAGAGCCCTCCACTACGCCATCTCTCATATTCATATTGTGGTTTTGGCACATAAAACCGCAGATATCGTTATTGTTCCATAAGTCAATGCTGCCATACTCGATCTGACAAGCTGGTTGCAGCAGGGCGGAAGATACAAGGGGTATTCAAGCCACATGTTAGCGCAGTATAACATACTTAGAATTTAATTGCCTTCTAATTGGCAAAGTTCACATACCTGTCTTTGTTTGCATGTGCTATATTACAGCGATATGCGATATGGTAATCCAGCTTCGCATGTGCGTCATACGCCTTCAATTATAGCATCGGTAGCTGCTGGAAATTGCGGTAACGAACCAACATGGCAATGATATCGAAGACTTGCAACGCTTTGGACAACGGCAACGATAGATACGTACATATCTTTGTTTTTGCCAAGTCTCCTTGAGGAAAAGAGTTTAGCAAGATAACACATTCGGAATCATGCCACTGCTACAAATGCACACCAGCAGAGAAGGAGACTACACTAGGTTTCTACAATAACAACTGAGTGCACGCCAGGTTATCTTCTGTGCTGCTAGATGGCCCCCACCTATATGGCCTCTTGCATCTATGGCTACGGTATTCTAGTATAGCGCTAGCACACAGAAGTGTACAAATGAACTGAAAATCTCTGAAAAACTGAACTGAAAATCTGCGTGTTACTTGTTGGTGATAATATTTCTCAATACCCTACTTTCGTATGCTAGCTTCACTTCGATATCTTGTGGTTGTGTTGCTGTGTACTTGTACATGTAATGAAGGAGCACACTCTTTGCGATTTTTCCACAATTCGAGGAACACGACTGCAGAGCACAACAGTTCCCCAACATGCTAACTGACGAGCACACATCAAATCTTGCTCTTTCCTTTTGCCTGTCTTGGTGGTTTGCATCTTGTTTTTTTCATAAAATCATTCAAAGCGGCTTGATGAAGATCAGGCATGAAGTGTGAGCAGAGCCACTGGGAGTGAGAGCATCTCCAGGCATCTGTGCCATTCGGTGCCATTATAACACTCAGATTGCTGACATCATCACTACCAGCGAATCGTCACTCAGGATGGCATGAAGAAAAGAAGGGAAAGCTTACAGGCTCGTTTTTCTTTGTTAGACTCAATATTAATGCGAACTAACAGATAATAATGCCAAGGAAAGTAATTATGATATAAATGTGAAGAAAGAAAAGGGGACGAAGAGATAACTTGCTGCCGGCAGGGACCGAACTTGCAACCTTAGGATTACACTCCTGATGTCCGTGTTGCCAGATGCTACCGAGCAAACAAACGAATACTGATCACAAAAGAAGCCCAAAAGAAGCGCAAACGCAAGGAATTTTCCCATTCTTGAAAATACTTTTAATTATGATTATTATGAAATGAAAATACTTATGAAAATACTTTTAATTATAACCATAGGCGTGCGCACGGGGCAGGGGGGGGTCAGGGGGGGCGAAATCTGCCCCATACATTGACTTAGTAGGATAGGGGGGGGGCGCTGCAGCGAACCTTCGCTCCACTTGATGGGGAACCCTGCACACGCCTATACACTCAACTACTCAGTCATCGACAAACACGCTATTCGGGAACGAAAAACGTGCATCGATGAACGTGTTGATCACTAAAATGATATACTTTCTGGAAAAATGCAAATAAGCCCAAGAAAACGCGACAAGTGACTGGAAAATTCTACAAGTGACTCGGCGAAAAAAAGAAGCCAAAGTCCGCTTATTATAAGTGGAACTGGCAACTATGCCCGATGCTCTACCACTTGAGCTACAGCAGCGGTCACTCCCGGTCCACGTTATGGGGTATATAATGTGCATGTGAACCTGGGAGTGCTAGTCAGCGCCCGGTTGCAGCCATGGCGGGGAGTGTGGAACACTCTTTCTCTGCCTGCTTGCCATGTGCATGTGAACCTGGGAGTGCTAGTCAGCGCCAATCGCAGCCATGGCGGCAAGCAGGCAGAGAAAGAGTGTTCCACACTCCCCGCCATGGCTGCAACCGGGCTGCGCTGACTAGCACTCCCAGGTTCACATGCACATTATATACCCCATAACGTGGACCGGGGAGTGACTGCTGCTGTAGCTCAAGTGGTAGAGCATCGGGCACGTAATCCTAAGGTTGCAGGTTCGGTCCCTGCCAGCAGAAAGTAATCTCTTCAGCCCCTTTTCTTTCTTCAAATTTATATCATAGTTACTTCAAGTGACATCCCCTATACTTTCCTTGGCATTACCGTCATCAATACAGCATGGTATGGGTCACGCCGAACACGTCACAGTAATGTCGATGTCTCAGGGTATTGGATGCCCCGTTGAGCTTTTGTACACTGTTTGCCCTCGAAAGAAAATACCGTCCAGGTGACGGACGCCATTAGGATTGGTCAAAAAGTCTTATGCGTACCTAGCAATCAAATGAAGAATGCGTCTCGCGTTTCAAATTTTGTGAGTGCCCCTTCAAACACAGCAATTAATGTCCCATATACTTTCCTGGGCCCAATAGTCTGTTGGACTAATTTGGTCGCATCTAACAAAGAAATGGGTAGGAATAGGCGAATAGTATGTTCGAGGTTCCAAGTGAATAGTGATTTGGTCAAATTCGAAGCGAATAGTGATTTGTTCGAATAATTTCGAATCGAATGGTATACCATACATTATTAAAAAAAGAAAAAATGAGCATTTTTTCAGGACCCAACTAACTTGCACAATATTTTTAAGAATTGAAACTAGGCATGCGTCCATGTGACTTTTTTGGTTCGGAGTGAAGTGGAAGCAACTTTGAATAGTAGCAAGATTTGCACAGAGTGCAAGTTATAACTGGTATGACACTGTACGTTTTAAAAATCACTCTACCTAGCGCATACAAGCCCGTGTAACACTCTTTTAAAATTAAAAAATAATGAAATGAGGTGAACATAATATGAACATTTAACCCTGAAGTGTGACTTCGCGGCAGTGAAAATTTTTCCAGGATAGGTAATATTACGCCATAGCACCCCTGAGCTGCAGTGAAGCCACCTTTACAAGAGGAAGTTATATGCGCTTAAATATACGGACATATATTTGTTCATTTCGAATGCTTTGAATTTTCGAACAATGTAAATTTGTTTCAAAGCCAATTCGGATACTGTAATATTCATTTGAATATTTGAAGCGTTCGAATATTCGCCCATCCCTAGATATGAGCCCTTAAAAAAATTCCCTTCTAGTGAGGCACCACTGTCGCATTCGTGCAGGTGCAGCTATACTGCGACCATTGTGACCAGTTGCTGCAACAAGGGCCTGTGTGACGAGTTACTGCCATTACCTGACCAAGGCATCTTCGTCGAGCACTTCGGCGAAACACCGCTGGAACCACGTCTCAAGGGGCAACACCGGGAAACGCCTTAATCTTCAGCAGTTGCTGGAACAGTTCGTGATCCTCCTTTTCTAGCATGTCTTCCACCTGCTTGCCCTGCGGCGCCAGAGAACACATGCATCATCACCATCATAATTGCATATCAACATCATCAGCAGCCCATATTATATGTACAGCAGGCATAGGTGGGCAAAAATTGTGGAGCTCACTCAGACTGACTCATGAAATACGTTTCGCGCTTTGGACTCACTCGGACTCATACTCACCAAAATTTTCCTTAGCCGGACTCACTCGGACTCACACTCACCAAACTTTTCTTCAACCGGACTCACTCGGACTCAAACTCACCACAATATTACTCACCCGGACTCACTCAGACTCAGACTCAATGCTCGATCTGAGTCTGAGTGAGTGCGAGTGAATCGACTCATGAGTCCGTTTGCCTAGAATTGGCTTGTTCGACCATTGTGTCAATGCTTTTTAATACCAACATCTCAAGTAATCGGTGCTCTTCTTGGCGCCATTTGATATGGCACCTTGGAATACGAGTGATGAGCAGTTGCAAACGAGTAAGGACCTTTTTCTTGGAAAAGATTACAATATAAGATATACTTATCAAGCGTTTCCCTGGAAGAGTTGGTGGGGGGGAGGTGAAGGTAACCCCGCACGTAATTCACGCCTCTGTATATAAATATTAAAATCGTCCATGAACAATACTGCTTAGGAATACGTGTGAGCAGACGTGAATATATATTAACGTGAATTGAGGGAAGGCTGATAGTAATGCTGAATATGAGTAGATAGGATCATATGTCGGCAAAAATAAGTGGAACTCACTCAAGAAATATATTTGCGCTTTGGACTCACTTGGACTCAGACTCATTAAAATTTTCCTGAGCCGGACTCACCCGGACTCACACTCACAAAACTTTTCTTCGACTGGACTCACTCGGACTCAAACTCACCAAAATATTACTCACCCGGACTCACTCAGACTCAGACTAACAGCTCGATCTGAGTCTGAATGAGTCCGAGTGAGTCAACTCATGAGTGAGTTCGCCGACCTATGACTGCAGGAGAAAGGCGTCTCGCAACAAACTTCAACTTAACCTGCCTTGGCTAAAACAGCTGCTTGGCTAAGTTGATTCATATTCATGACATTTTAGCAGCACAAAAACATAGAACACCCTGCGAGACACATGCACGCAGTGATGAATTCAAAACTGAACGAAAACACAGGTAGGTGTCTTAATGTTTGTCTTAGAGAGCACCAGCAGCAGAACCTGTCAGCAGCCGCGTGCAGTCATCCAGCGATGCACTGCCATGACTGTGGCTGCTTCCTTCATTCTGAGGGATACAATGCCATAGCCAGGCACGGCGAGCAAATCGTTCAAGAAATTTTAGAGGTAGCCAAAGTTCAGAGGCTTGGTATTAGATGTGCCAGCAGGCCCTCATATTTCCTCTCCAGGAAGGAAGTAGACTACCTACAGTGTGTGCCTTTTCAATGGAATCCTTTCACCATGTTTTCTTATATTTCTATCGTGTAACTTCCATGGCCTGTTTGGTTTTATCGTGCAAGATTTTAAATATTTTTGACTGCCCTGTCACCCATTGCTTGATTGTTCTTTCCGGCAACTTGTTGTCATGAGGCTTTTTCATTGCTTCATTTCATCTAATAATCCTTCTGTTGCTTTAATGTGTGCCATAAAAAGCCTTTTCGTTCAAAGTAATCAATCAATTGTGAGTTTAGCATTGTGTGTGTATGTATCGCCCTGTGTGTTCCATCTTTTTGCGCTGTTAAAACATGTCTTAACCTGCCTTGCGTGAGCTGATTCCGTTATACGCCTGGAAATTCGTTAATTTCATCCCCTCATTTAACCCTCTGCCTTCCGTGGCTGCGTTTCGCATCTCATGGTATCCGTTACATCGCTCTAACTGACCATTATGACCATTTGTCCGCATTACCTAACCTGCCCAGGTCCATTTTTTCTCTCTTAGAGGGGCCCTGTAACACTTTTCCACGTAATCGTCACATGACCTCGCTACCAGAGTTTATCACCTCCCGAATCGACTACCACAAGAATCTTTAAAAGCTGTCTGGTATGAGTAGAGTTACCGGGATTTGTTGCCCGCTTCAAGTGCTTTCTCTCTATCCTTTCGTACTAGCAAGAGTGCTGAAAGTTACGCAGGGAGGGGGGATGACAAGGAGGTAAGAAGATGCATTACCTTGATTAGCGCATGACATGACCTTGAACACTTTCTTTTATTTTTTTTTCTTCGAGCGCGCTGCTTACTTTCAAAGTGCAATCGCATGGCAGCATCCGGCGGCGGCCACGATAGCTATGCAGCTCACGATGCTCAAATCAGCTAATGGCCATTTCTAGGTACCTTTGGGTATGTGATGCAGATGATCTTGAGCCCATGCCATCATTTGTCGAGAGAAGAGCGAGTGATTTCAAGCTGACTGAAATTTAAATGCAGATTCCAAGCCTCGAGCTGCGCTATAATGTTTGACTCGCATGTTTGCTGGAGCCACGACTATCAATTTGGCGGCGTTTTCTGACCACGTCCAAAAAGTGTTGCTGAGCTCCTTTAATGTCTTCTAAGATACCAGCTACTCCTGTTTGTTCTCTGGTTCACTCTGTTCTCTATTGATCTCTTAATGTCGTGGAAAAATTAATATGTTCCACAGCACGCCACTTGGCGCTTAACCAAGTTTCTTTGTTATACTCCCTATTTCTGTCCCATGTGTTAGTAGTGGCCATGAACAATGGCTCAGAGAACATAAGCAGCAACACAAACTTCCTTAACAAGCAACATCAGCGGATCTGGGTTGTGAAAATCTTCACGAAAGTGAATGCACTGCAGACAGTGATAGCTAGCTCGTACTTGGTGAGAAAGCTGATAACACGCAGAATTATGAAAAAAATAGGCAAAGAGAGCTCAAGTTTAAAAATAAGTTCCTTGAGTAGGTAAAGTTCCTTGAGTAGGTAAAGCCTAGCAATGGCCTAAAATCAACCTAGAAACAACCCTCATCACCTAGCTAAGGCCTAGAAACAATGTAGAAGCAACCAGATTAGTCTTCAGAATCGTCCAGTTTCGTTGTTTCAAGCCTTGCGCGGCTCAGCGCAAGCTTTGCCAATTTTTTTTCCTAGCTCTGTGCCGCGAATTGATCTTCACCGATGTGCTTAGCAGCGCAACACTTCTGCTGTTACAGGCAACAATGGTGGTCATGCGTGAAACAATGAAATGCAGCAATGAAGTGCAGCAATGAAATCTGGCTATGTGAAACGAAAAGCCATCTCGATAAAAGATCAGATTTCCATATCAGACATGTCTGATCATCAACAAACCCACAATCGAGGAAGCATCAGTTATACTAGAAAACAGTGCATACAAATACGCATGTGACCAGCCCACACTCAATGGCCGAACTTGTGTACACCTGCATTCGTGTACACTCGCTGCCACTGTGTTTTTCACAAACTATGCTTTCACCCCCATCGAAATCTGTAATTCGTAGAAGCTTCGCTTAAAATATGTGAGAAGCACCGCGCATGCTCACCATGGCGTCCGAGTCGATGGCGAGCTTCTTGAGGTGCTTCCAGAAGTTTCGCGTCATCCAGTACGCTTCCTCCGGCCTGCTGCAGATCTTAGTGAAGACCGACGCGATGCTCCTGATGTGTTGGACTTCGTCGTCCGACATCTACGGCAAGTGAAAATGGCGAAGAACTCCGATTAACGCACCTCTTCAAGAAGCAGCAGCCATTTTTATTTTCGTCAATCGCTGGAACTGAAGCAACTATACAGTTAGAATAAAGAAGGTGTGGTAGTGTCCAAAAAGTCCACTGCCAAGCGATTGCACATTTTGGTGCACAGTGATTGAACAGATATCAGTGTGTCCCGTTTGGTGCCAGACTGCTGGCTCTGGAGGTGTGTGTCACCAAACGGAGCATTTGGAAATACTAGATACTTCGCTTGGTGCACTTAAATGTAAGCACAGCTTTGCTATAGCCATATAACAAACTCTTTTTTTTCTTACTTCAGGTGAAGCACTGAAGAAAAATTTAAGGTGATCAAGTGTTCCGTAGTGGGGAGACATCACTTATGCTAATGACAGAGTGTAAATGACACTGCAGCTGAGTAGCCTTTCCTTTCTTTACTTTTTTTTTGTTGCAATACAGACTTGCCTTAAAGAGGTCCTGAAAAACTTTTCCAAGTACATAATCATTGAATGACCTCAGCATTAGAGTTTACTGCCTTGCAAATCGATTGCCACAAAAATTTTTTGAACCTGTACGAGTCCAGTTGCATGAAGTTGTCGCATGTTTTATTCCTTTCTCTTCTGTGGTCCTGACAAGCACACTAGAAGTTACACACGGGGGGTTGGCACGGGGCAAAGTTACATCAGCGCATGTCATCAACTCGAGTGCGTGTCATGGAATGCGTTCACTTGCTCTGTTTGATTCTGGAGTGCACTAGTATTGCTACTGTGTAATTTAAACAAACTACAGAGCGCAGTGCTGGCACATGGCAGCACACCATGGCAACAAGCGTATCTGATCCACGCTGCTACTTGATTTACGTCCGATATTGGCCGATAACAGCAACTTGCTGAATGATGAAATAGTGCTGGCACTGGCAGCGTCAGAACTCTGTATGAGGAGAGGGCACTTGAGAAAATAGAGACTTCATGCTCCAGTTGTAAACTCTCCCTGCTGCGCAGGACTGATAGATTTGGCTGAGCTGTTCATAGAAGTGTTTGCTGTTCATAGACTGTGTTCTCTGACCAAGCCGGAGGCGTGGTAAAGGATGTCTTAACCATTTGTCTACCAAAAAAGAGCAGAGCTCGTCCACGATGAAAGAAGCATTTGGGTGTGCCACAGTTAAGCTACCCTGATTCATTTTGTGGAGTTCTCATCGGCTTCAACAGATGGCGCAGTTAAAAATTTAAAAACATGCTCAAAGCGTCCATCTTGGTAGAGAAAATATTTGACAATGGTAATAAGAATTAGAAAACGGCATCCTCCTCTGTGTGCGAGTGGTGTGTGTGCTTGCTTGACGAAGTTTTGTGAAAACAACAAGAATTTCAGTTCTCCTGTGAGTGCGGCAGCACTACACAGAGAAGCATATTTTCACTAAATTATAGGATTCGGACGACAACTGCATCTCGAAGTATTGGCAGTGGACGCCGGTAGATGTAAAACTTCGCTGGCGTGTCCAAGGTTTTTTTGTTCGTGAGCTCGTTTTTCCTCTGCTTTATTTTTTAGATTTCTAAGAAATATTTTTTGTACTGAAGACTGGAGAGGGTAGGGCACTTTCTGTGGTGCCATGCAGCATAGCCAATCCTCTGCAGTTTTTCAAAAAAAAAAAAAAAGCTTGTATTTTGCAAATAAAGGAACTTTAAATAGTTTTTTTTCTGGTTGTTGCAAGACACATAGAATGAAATAGGAAAATAAAAAAAAGGCAGTACTTTTGTATCGTTTCTGGCCAAAAATCTCAGTAGAGAAAGGGTCAAGGCCCAAAGCTTGTTGGGTATGTGTGTTTATACGTGTGCTGCAAGGCTTACGTTACGCATGAATTTAAGCAGTGTAACAGATTCCATTCAATAAACCTGCTGGATATTTCACTGCACTAAAATGTTGGCTCAATGCCTTTTGAAAAGAGCACGTGAAATCTGGGAAGCTAATTTCATGTCGAAAATCACGCGAGCTGGTGTCTTCCAGTCGAGGTTATTTTATCATATATGCAAATCAACACTTTACACCCCACCTTGTTATCTAATGATCATGAGAGAGAATCAACTGAACTTAACTGGACTGACCCCTCCTTTAAAGAAAGTGAACTGAATCTTTCCTGTGCACAAGCAAAAAAAAAAGGGGGGGGCTTTAGTGGTTCTACTAAAAGGAGACTACATCTCCATGGCCCTTAAAGCCATAGGTTTGTCGTTTGATGAATACAGCAGCGTGTCCTCAAACCAGGTAAAGGACAGAGCCAAAAAGACTGTGTGAACACATGAGCTTGGGCAAGTTATGTAGTCACTGCATGTGCTTCCTCTTCCATTTCTGTGTCCCTGCGAAGTGAGCGATGTTTTAAGACGAAAGCCTTCGATGCCTCCTCAAACGCGAAAATCGACCGTCGACGTTGGTGTCAACGTGAGTCGTGAAGGAAATCATGATCATGAATGATGTCACCATAAGATGTCATCATGATGTCACAGGTTGCCAAAATTTGTGATGTCCGCCGCGGTGGTGTAGCGGTTAGGGTGCTCGACTGCTGACCCGAAGGTCGCGGGTTCGATCCCGGCCGCGGCGGTTGCATTTTGATGGAGGCGAAATGGTAGAGGCCCGTGTACTGTGCGATGTCAGTGCACGTTAAAGAACACCAGATGGTCGAAATTTCCGGAGCCCTCCACTACGGCGTCTCTCATAATCATATTGTGGTTTTGGGACGTTAAAGCCCCACATATTATTATTATTATTAGATTTGTGACGTCATCATGATGACATCACTATGATATCATATAATGTGATGTGGCATGATGACATTATCAAATGACATCATCACTTCGTCGAAGGCGGGCCAATTTCGGAGGCATTGCACAACCACATGAGGTGAAGACAATTAAAAGAAGACGCTGACCACGATAAAAGCAAAAAGCAAGACGTTTCGGCTCCCATACGAAAGCCTTGTTCACAAATGAAAATTTAGTCTGGCTTTTTGCTTTTATCGTGGTCAGCGTCTTGTTTTAATTGTCTGCATGCCTATTACTGACCAGACGGGTTTCCATCCAACTCTCGACTTCAACCACATGAGGTGCAAAAGCATTCCAATGCCTGTGATCCCGTAGGCAGCACAAAACCACATTGGGTGCAGAAAGCTTTTGGGGAGGGGGGACCAGTACAGTCGACTGAGAAGAAAAAAAAACAGAAGATGGCTTTCGCCTTCAAGTTGTCTTCGACAAATGCATTAGTGACCATGTGACTTTCCTGTTTTGTCATTTCAAACGAACCCTTTTAAGCGTTACCTGCTGTTCGATGTCGAGGTGAAGCTTCCCTTCGCCCACGAGGTACAGGAGGACGATGGTGTCGGCCTGCGGCGTGCCGTTTCTGACGACCCTCATCACCTCCAGGGCGCGCCTCAAGGTCGTTGTACTGGTCCTCCTCGTCCTTCTCGAAACTGGTGATGTTCTCCTCGAAGGTGGGTAGAATTCCTGCGAAGGACATTGGAAAAGGGAAGCATGTTTTGCAACAGGCTTTCCTTACTAGATAGTCGGCTATAAGTGGATTTCCCAGGAGCAGTAGGGAAGAACTTGGCTCCTAAACCACGTCCGATAGTTTTTTTAACATATCAAGTAAGAACACGCATTGAGTTCAGGATGCCAATCACGACCAACAATGCCAATTGAAGCAATGCTAGAAGCCACGGGTGCCCCACAAATTCCAAGAAACAATCCCGTCCCCTCCAGGCCTTTCATTCATACCCAGAATTCTCCGTGACAGCAACATTCACATCTGCTCATACCGTTCACAAAAAGAACCCGTATTTGTCTGCTCGCAGGTATGCGCGCTTGCCGCTCTTTCTCCTTGCACGGTGAGGAGGAGCACTCAGCCGGGAGGAGAGACGAGCCAACAAATGGAGTACATAGTGAAGAGCAGAAATCAGTGAGGGCATCTTTTGGATCATCAAGTGTGTGTAACTCCGTTATTACGGCACCATTTAGAAAAGTTCTCACAGCTACATGTTTGTAGTAGACTCGCGCAAAACTGCCACGCCACAACCAAATTTTGACCTCTGGTTGCTTCAGGGGCCCTTTAACACATAGGGCATTTCAATACAATAAGAAGAGACAATCTGAAAACGGTACATCCATTCTTGTTAAGCGTGAGCAGTTCCAATATTTTCCAACAGGCACATTTGATTACTGGTCATTTTCAGACAGTGCTAGAGCTCTTCGACCAATGAGTGATGTGGCTACTTGCCTGCCTTTCCTCCAACAGCCAACCAGCGTGCATTGAAAGCCATACTACAGTAATGTTTCCCAAGTGATTGCCTTGGAATACAGTCAATGGTGATGGCGTGTGTTTATAAACTGCTATCACAAGAACATGGTTCCCTTATTTGACGATAATGGTGCCCGAAGGCCCTTGATGCTGCATTCCAAGAACTGCTTGCTTCCCACCGTTACTCCCGGAAAGCTGGTGACAGGCCACTGGGAGAAGCATGTCATGGCTTCATTTTCATTTTTGCATTCATTGCAGAGCTTATTTTCTGTTCGACTTGACCAGCTTAGCTCCCTTAACCCTTTATTGCTGGGTGTCGCAAATTCGCGACATACCAAGAAACTCCGTGCCAGCAAGTCACGAAATGCGTGCCGCCTTTAATGCCGGCTGTCAAGTACTCATGGGGAATGTAGCTTTCAGAATGAAAAATTCTTGCGCCGTCTTGAGTAAGGTATTCTAAGCTAGAACCAATTGTTTTGTAGCTCATGGCGGAGAGCGCGAAGCACGTGCGACAGCTCTCACTTCTTCGTTCTTTCTCGCCTCAGTAACGTAAGTTCAATGTTCAATAATTTTGGTTATTTGGTGTGTGCACACCCAGGAGGTGGCACACAACATGTTACATAGTTTTGAAGTGCATTTTTTGTTGCGAGATCCTCATTTCTATGGCATATCGCGAATTCGTGACATACCTAAAAGTGTGCATTAAAGTTGCATTTTAGAGAATTTAACTGCAGAATCAATTAAAGGTTGCTATTTAAAGCTGGAAAATGAAAACAGTTTTTATTTTGTTCGGCGGCTTCATAATTCAGGCATTAAAGGGTTAATGGAGAACTCTGTGCCCGCCTATGCACCCTATGTAACCTCACTGCTGGTCGCCATTTAGGTACATGTTAGTGAACCAAATAAGTCAGTTAAAGTGCCGACAACTACAATTCCCTCCTCTTAATAATTTACCCGTTGCGTGAGCAACAAATTCCACTACAACAAGACAGTTCAACGGCATGCTGACAAGAAAGCACTTTATGGTTTGGTGTGTCAGCGTTCTGGAGAAAAGAATTAAAGAACTTTCATCGGTTGGGGTTGTTTTGGACAGCTGATTACGCCTTCAAGCTGCCTCGTCAGAACGTCAGCCCCACTGTTTACCCTTGCTTAGGGACTGCGTATCTTCCTCTTGTTTATGTCTGCTAGAGTGGTTACTTGTTTGTCCCAGGGCAGCTCAAGTATGGTAACGTAGCAGAGTGCTCTACGACAGCCCTTACTAGCAAACTAAAGATTCGTGAACGCTGCTCTCAAAAAGGAGCAAGCCCTGCATGTATCATCCACTTCATGCCCCTCAAAATTTTAGCACATCCGACATGCTAGCGATCACACAACAGCCTGCAAAGAACAACAACAACAACAACAATAATATTAATAATAATAATAATAAAATAATAATAATAATTGTTGGGAATTTACGTCCATAAACCACGATATGATTATCCAGGACGACGTAGAGGGCTCCAGAAGTTTGGACCACGAGGGGTTCTTTAAAGTGCACCAAAATCTAAGCACACGGGCCTTTCGCCTCTATCGAAATGCGGTCGCCGTGGCCGGGATTCGATCCTGCGACCAACGGGTCAGCGCACACAGACCTGTGTAGTCTGTAGTGCGTGTTCGCTGGAATAACGAAAGGTCAGTAAACAACTGTAGCCCAGGTAAACGCACCAATGAGTAATTAAAAAAAAAAAAAAAACTTGGCCAAATAATAACAAACGCGTAATCGGTTCAGTCAACCCACTCTCAAATACCCCGCGTGTGGCAATCCAAATTAGAAACGGCTTCGAGGGAATCTGGAGGCTCGATGGGATGAGAAATAATCGCGAATGTCGCCAGAGCCTGACGAAGACTTTCGTCGATATGTAAATGCCTCCAGTGTCGTTCCGATGGTTTCTCATCAGCTAGTGGAAACTAGCTTTTCCGCTTACTTCTGGATGCCTTAGCCGGTAATAAGCGTGAACGGGATGGAATCACAACAGACCGTTCACATGTGGATGGTCTGTTCCAGCTGATCTCCTGCAGCGTGGATCTTTTGTTGCTCACGCTTACTGCGATCAGCGCGTAGCTTAGATATTAAATATAAAGAAAGGCGAGAGATTCTGGCTTGCTGGGTGAGCTAACATGTCTAGAGTGAAGCGTAAAGACAATCGAACGACAGGGATGCCTTTACGGTTTCACTATTTAAACGATACGAAAACCGATCGCGAGCGGCGCAATCGGCGTTCCGCACTTCGCCGTAGAAAGAGCAAAAAAAGAAAAATAAATATGCCACAGCCAGCTTCAGACTGACATACCATCGACCGGAGAGGAAGGCGAACAGATGTGCAGATGTGTGGAGGTTCGCCGATCACTTGTTTACCAAACGAGCGCGGGTCAACCCGCGAGCCTTTTCGAATAAACACCGGGCGACGTAAGACGGTACGCGATCGAATCTAGGCGATTTCGGCGCCGGCGAACGTGCACGGGGACGAGCGAGACAATGGGTAAAGTGACACCGACGGCGGCATGCGACATGCGAGCAGACGACAGAGCAAGATGGATTCGTCTTTTTTTTTCTCTCTCTCCTCTTGCGCGAGGACTCACCTAGCAACACTTTCCAGACCGTGAGCCGGTGAACCGAGGGCAGGCAGAACTTGCGGCAGAAATTGGACAGCTTCTTCAGGTCTATGGGCTTCTCGCTGAGCAGTATCTCGAGCGACTTGTTCTCGTTTATTCCGCGG
Organism: Rhipicephalus appendiculatus; assembly: GCA_030522465.1. Taxonomy (NCBI): domain Eukaryota; kingdom Metazoa; phylum Arthropoda; class Arachnida; order Ixodida; family Ixodidae; genus Rhipicephalus; species Rhipicephalus appendiculatus. The sequence continues at coordinate 33,344 of JALIZH010018412.1, read as the reverse complement.
AAGCCGACTTTGTCGTAGTAGTGGGCTCGAAAGTTCATCTCAGCCGCTGCCATGACACCAGCTGGGACGAGCGAGTCGCGACCGCAGCGCCGTGCACCGAATAATCAAAAAGGAAAAACGCGAAACAAAAGCGAGCGTCGCGTGAGCCAGCTATTACAAAGTTTGCGTGTTTCCGTACTTACACCAGCTGAAAATTTTAGAGAAAGACCAACAATTTTTGTCGACAGAAACTAAATCAATAAGTCTTTCTAGTAATAGAAAACGAAACCGAAACAACTCACGAGGAAAGCACTGGCGTCAGTAGCGATCAAGGAGGTTACCCATGGATAGATCATTTACCCATGAAGAAAGCTTTAAAATCTGGTCGGCAGCCATCTTGCTCATAACAAATATAGGACTGATGAGGCAGGCCAAGGAGATTGAAAAAAAAAAATTGCTGGAGTGGAAATTATTGCTCAAGAGTGAAGCCGTGCCCTCCAAAATGAGGCGGTCGCAGTCGCCATCTTACTAGGGGCATTATTAACTGTCTGCGTTCGGCGACGGAAACGAAGCGTCGGATACTGCTCCAAGTGTGTCTTTGTGTTACTAGAGTTCCTTAGTAAGCCTCGACATCTTGGGAAATTTTATTCGAGATCAAGTCAAGCAACGGCAGTACAAGGGGAATAAATCTTAAAATTGTCGCGGCCCACGACGCATTTTGCCCTGGCATATGAGGGGCTTATTCCTTACTGTTTACGGTCTGCGATCTGCGCCACTAGACCAAGGAGGTTAAAAAAATTGCACTAGACAAACTTCGCTACGGCGGAAAAACAGCAGTAGCGTACGGCTTTCCGCCGATGAATTGTAGACTGCAGTCTCTGATCACTTTGCCGGCTGCCACTACCTACGACACACAAGAAAAGCTAGAAAACTTCTAATAAACATCCAAAATGGAAAGTCCAAAAGTATATTAGAAGTTTTGTCAAGATGTTATTAGACGTAAGCAGCTTGAAAACTTGCTGTAGCTAGATGTGCTAACACCGCGTTATTAGAAGTCTAGAAAACTTCTTGCAAGCAATTCTAAAAGCTTCTTGCTAGATCTTTTCAAGAATTTTTTAGACATTTATTTTTCATGCTAACTAGCTTGTTGAGTTTGCCCTAGTCAATAGATGGATGGATGGATGCTATGAGCGTCCCTTTTATAACGGGGCGGTGACAAGCGTGCCACCAGGCTCGACAAATAAAAAAAAAAAGCTTTCCTTTTTTTTTTCTTTTTTAAAGTTGGCCTAATGCCTTAATTGTCTATTTCGATTAAATCTATCTAGAAACACGCAAATTCCAGTTCTCTGCCCTTTATGGCAGAATGTCCTTATTTTTTCCACTATTTATTTTTGTCCTTTCTCTCTAGTTTTCTGCCACCAATACTCCAACCGTCTCTTACTTATTTCTATCGCGGGCGTGTTCAGCTTTCCATTGTCGTCCCTAAAACCCAAGGCTTCATGTAGGCTCGTGCCTAAGTGTACACCTGGGTGTATATCTCCACATTCAATCAGAACGTGCCCCAGAACGTGTCCTTATCTTGCCCACAGCATATGCATTGTTCTTCTTCTTTACTAAATCTCGCTTTATGACTACGCGTTCTAAGGCAACCAGATCTCGCTTCAAACAGTAAAGTGCTTACCCCTTGAGTTATCATAAAATGCCTCCTTCCTTATTTCATTTTCGTCCTTTCGGTAGTTACTCAGACCCGGTTTTTTTCTCCATCGCTGCCATCCAGTAAATCCTCTCCGCCTCTCTGACTTTTCGTTTAACGCTCTTTGTTGCTTTACCGCTTACACTGCCAGCCGTATATTCACTAGTGAGCCTCCTAGTTCTTTCTCTCCACTGAGTGTCAACGCTCTTCCTATACAAATAACGGAACACCTTCTCTGCCCATCTACTCTCTTTCATATTCCTTAGCCTCTCTTCGAACCTTATTTTGCTCTGAGCTTCCCTCGCCTCAAAACTAGTCCACCCCATATCGTCCCTTTACAGCCTCATTTGTCGTCTTCCCGTGAGCGCCCAACGCAAGGGCGTTCCACAGTCATTTGATTTACATCCATTCCTGATTGCGCCATGTGACTTCATGCACACCACTGAGTTCCCAAAAGTAAGTCCCGGAACCATTAGACCTTTCCACAAACCTCGAAGCACCTCGTACCTATTGTATCCCCACAACGCTCTGTGCTTCATTATTGCAGCATTCCTCTTTCCCTTTGCTGCCGAGACTTTTTCTCTACCTGCACGTATCTATGATTCCCTCATTTACCCATACTCCCGATGTACTTGTATTCGCTTACCCTCGGTGTTTATTGGCCCTGTATTGACACCGCCTGATCATTTGGAACATTGAATACCATTAATCCGCAATTTGTTATACTAAATCCTAGTCCAAGAGCTTCGCCTACCCTTCCGCATATATCCGCTAGCCGCTCTATATCATCTCGACTGTCCGCAAATAAGACAATATCGTCAGCATAAAATAGACCCTGGAAGCTTCTGCTCAACCATCACGCCGGCCTTGTTTGTGTGACAGATTAAATCCAATGTTGCTACCTTCTAGCGCTTTTTCCATCCTCACCATGTACAGCATGAATAACAGCGGGGACAAAGGACGCCCTTGTCTTAGCCCCTTAGCTAATATCAACGTTCTCTTTGCCACCTATTCCTTCCCATTCTATGCAAACTGTATTGTCTCGGTATATCTCCCTCAAAAGCTGTACACAATCGTCGCCTATGCTCATTCCTTTCAATGTATCCCCCCCCAAATTTCCTGATTAACGTTGTCGTACGCCCCAGTGATGTCCAGAAAAGCCACGTACAAGGGCCTGTTTTCTATTTTAGATATTCCTATACAATGAGTGAGAACAAACAGGTTATCGTGGCACCGCCTGTCGACTCGAAATACCTTCTGAATTTCTCCTAAAATATCGTTATGTTCTGCCCACGTTTCTATTTTTATTTTTATTGCCTGCATCGCCAACCTGTATAATACAGATGCAATGGTTAGCGGTCTATACGAGCGAATGTTATCCTTTTCTCCCTCGCCTTTACAGATTAGGTTCATTCTACTTTTTCGCCTGTCCTGCAAGCATTTTTCCTACGGCTTTCAACAGTGCTTCCTTAGTGTTATGTCCTAGGTTCGTTAACGAGGCTAGCGGGAACCCCACCTAAACCCGGCGGCAGTGCGCTTTGGAATTTTTCCTCCGGCCTTTTTCCAGCTTGAATTTCGGAAGTACTAGCTCTTCCTCGGTTGCGCTCTCCGTCACACTTTTACTCACCGGGGAAATCCCTTGGGCGATCTTTTTAAACGACTCGGCTGTTACCTTTTGGCCAGATGCAGCCTAGCGCTTCGCACCCTTCCAATTTATTTCCTCCTTCATCTACAATATGTTGTTGCATTGTGACAGACTTCCTACCTAGCGCCTTTATAATATCCTAGGCGCGGCCTTCTCTTTTTGCCGAATCTCTGTTACCCAGCGTTCACTTTCACCTTTAATTTTGGCCTCAACCAATTTCTGCACAATGGACTTTTTCTCTATATTTCCCATATTTTGTTGACTTCATCCTGCGGCCACTTCTCCTTTTTTGCTTTTCTGTGCTCCCGTGATGCTTCACGTCGCTTCTCGATCGCTTCCCATATTTCCTTATTCCACCAACTTTTTGGCTTCCTCTTTCCTTTACAGCAAATAGTTTTCTTCACTTTCCGTACCTGTTCCGTCATGAGATGTAACAGCTCGCTGTACTCCCAGTCCTTGCCCGGTATTTTCCCTACTTCTTCATAGACTCTTGCGGCTATATTGTTATTTGTTTGTAATTTAAATACGAGCAGCCAGACTTTGATTTTATGCTTTTATTTCCAGTTTTATATCCCATTCGTAATGTTATGCGTTTATGATCACTACCCAAGCTGTTAATGCCCTTCCTCGTCTATTCTCATTTCTATCAGTTTGTGATAAATTCCTTCAGTCAAGAGACAATAATCAATACTCGATTGCTTGTTTCCGACTTCCCACGTGATCTGCCCATCACATTTAGGCACCCCGTGTTAACTATCTCAAGACTATATGTTTCTCGCAGAGATCTAGCAATAACTTCCCATTGGTGTCTGAATATCCGTCAAGGTCATGCATGTGGGCATTCATGTCCCCTAGAAGGATGATTTTGGCCCCGTTACCAAATTCCTTAATATCCGCACTTATGCAATCCACTATCTCCTGATTCATTTCTCTGCAGTTATTTCCCGTCCACAAGTAGGCTACCCCTAGCCACGTTTTCTTTCCACCTACTGTGCCCGAAACCCAGAGGTGCTCTGAACATGCCTGTTCCACTCTATCCCATTTGGCTCCACGGTGAAATAGCATTCCTACATCCCCCACCTTTCCTTTCTGCTATAATCCTGTTGCACCGGGACCCCGGGCGCCCCTTCGGAGGGGGGCGCCGAGCCGAGTCCGCCCAACATGCGCTCGGGGGCTTTCTGAGGACACAAACGCGCCCCGCGTTTGGGCCCTCGGGCGCCCCGCGCCCCGTGGAAAGGTCGCCCCCTACAGGCTCAGAACCTAGTGGGGGCGTGGCACCACACTGTTCCAACCCCACCTTCCTCGCCTTCTTCTCCCCTAGTAACACCCGTGAGGCTAGAGACTCCTTTGACTAGTTAAATGATGCTCCTTTCCTTCAACATACGAAACACAATCTCATGGGAGCCTGTGGCTTCTCGGGAACCTGTGGCTCATATGAAAAGCAGTAAGATAAATAGGTCGGTGTAAGCCTGTATCCACACAAGCACGATTTTAACCACGATCGTACCTATCCAGGGTCGTAGACAAAAACATTTTTTCTGTTGTTCTGACTTCCATTTATTTGTGATCTGGCATCTGTTTGCATGTGTGCGCAAATATATACATATACAAAATGTAATAATATCGGGGCGGGGGGAGGCTGAACCGCCCAAACCTCCTTCTAGCTTAATTCACCACTGAACTCATCCCTTGAAATGTTCGTTTTCTTCTGGTTGTTGTTGGTGGTTAGAAGAAGAATTGGAAAAAAGGCACCTAATTTCTGCAGCCCTATAGGGAGCACGGCGCAGTGCCTTGAGGGGAGCGGTAAGTGGGGGAAAAAAAGGATAAGTAAAAGAAGAAAAAGAAAGCGGAAAGGAAGGCGTAGGCGCAGCACCCAACAAGAAGGAAGGAAGAAGAGAAATAAGAGAGAAAAAGATTGGGAGACGGTCGATGGAGGTCGAGGACGGGGCACCGACCGGCGAGAGCTACGAGGCACCAGGACATCGCGGACGGCGGGCGGCCGATCGGCGAGGGCTACGCCGGGGCCTGGAGATCGCGGACGACACAACCGTTCAGCACGAGTTCCACAGAGCGAATCCTTCTGGTTCGGCCCAAACCCCCATGGTTCTTCCACACGTGAAAGTCGGAAAGGGAAAGCGCTGCCCACGGTCTTGTTGCTGAAGAGTTGCGATCGGGAAGCTCTTTACCAACTCATCAGACATGTCAGCCTCCAAGCTTACGGCGAACTTTCATGGGAAGACGTCGGGATGAAATGACGAAATGAAAATACTAAGCATGGGCTTTCCTGCAAGGTTTCTTTCTTATCTTTTTCAAATCAGAAACTCGTTCACAGACTGCTTTCTTCCATCAAATTGCGTCCCTCCTCCTCATTTCTCCTCCCCACGACATTTTCCCCGATCAGCGTGCGTGGTATGGGGTTGACTATGAGGAATCACGTCCCCGAAGTACTTTTTGAGGAGACTTCGAGGTGTGGGCGTCGTCCCGAGAAAAGGGAGGTGCCACGTGTGAAATTAACTCACTGTCGCTCACCAAATTAACATTTGCGTTCCTAGTCCGTAGACAACGTCGCCTTCTCGGAAGTGCTTGCAGCAAACGCGTGCGTGGGACTTCGGCTCATTGCCCCTTCTAAGCTAGATTTATCGGCCATGCGTCGTGATGTTCGTTATCCTTGAAGTAAAACCGTAAATGTGAAATTACACCCTGCTCTTTTCCATGAGCTGTGCATTAATCGTGGCACACAGCACCACCGAAAACATCGGCCAAACTTTCCCAGCTCATTTTTATAGATGCCAGTGCACATGAACTGGTTGTGAAACGAGCTAGGCTGATTGAAGGGGTAAACTCGGAGAAAACACTCTCGAGCAAGGTTCCGTGAAGCAAGGTGTCATCACCTGAGCGTAATGTCGTAGCATGTCGACTGCATCGCCCGTGTCTCCAGTGGTGGGCCTCGTGCACAGGAGCACTAAAGAGATACAGGAAGTAGAACTGCAATGGCAAATGATCCTATATTACGATCACATTCATGCCATTATTGCTGTGAACTGAGCTTTAACAAGCAAGAAAATTGCGAAAAACTGAAGGATATATACATGTAGTACTGTCGGCGTCAAACGAAACGCGAACAGCGGCAAGTATTAGAAATCGTATAGTGCATGCCATCCAGTCATCACCATTGATAGGCGCGCATAAGTTCTGTTTGGCAGCACTGCGCATGTCCACGGTGATGACTGGACGGGGCGCACCAGACCATTGCTAATGCTTGCCGCTGTTCGCGTTTCATTTGACGCCGATAGTGCTAGCGCTGCTAACGCCCCTTCACGTTTCTCGTAATGATCACAAACGCAGTCCAGTCGTGATTTGCCGAGAGAGCTCTGTTCATCTTGATATCTTCCTCATTCGTTGTGTCTCGTTTTCTTGCTTCTGCCAGTGAGCGCATTTAACAGCATCCAGGTGTAGTCTGACTCCAGTGATATTGACGTCGTTTGTACGAGCAAGCCCCGCAGCAATTCTGCATCGGATTTCACACGTGTTCTGCCGCTGTCCCGCAGAGAACTATGGGGCTTCGATGGTTTTGATCTCATGGTACATTTCTTCTCAGTTGTACCCTCCCACCTGCTCTTCGGATGCGTGCCATGCGTGCCGCATCCCAGGGGCGGATGGAATGGCTCTGCATGGCTCTGCTATCACTGCACTGCCGCGACTCTCTTCACGGCATGGCGCCTCTGCTCGAGTTCTCCGAAACGAAAACGCCATTAATAAAAACGAAAAAAAAATGCGTATACATAAACAGTATTTGGCAATCGGACGCCACGCATGCCGTCGACGAAAACGACACTTCGCTTTCCATCTTTTGGAGCCAGGCTTCGCTCGCAGAAAGAGCTCCTGCCGCCGCGAGAGCACGGGGGAATCACTGCAGACTCACTGAAATGCAATCCTGCTTCCATGCAACCACATCTATCGCGGCAATCATGAAAGCCGTGGCTTCGCTGCACCGCGGCCAAGCAGCGGCCAATTGCACGCGTGGTGACGTGTGGTGGCGCTTTCTAATTCGCTGAGAGCTATCAGATTCGTGACGACATCCCTTCAGCACTAAGTCTGGGACGAGAGGAATTGAGTGAGAGGTATTCGGTCTCCGCTTTATCTCCACTAATAACTTATCTTTGCAAACCCAACGAAAACTGCACGCATTCTTCAATGCCCCCTGCTGATTCCACCTCAACTTCATCTTTCTCGTTAGCGTACTTTTAAGGTGCCTAACTGACTGTGCGTATTGGACGCCCAAGCAGGAGAGTTACACTATAGAAAATATCTATACGCTCATGTTTGACCCACTACCTCGGGGGAGAAGACAGTCACGAACATCGACTTCATTGTCGGCTTCAGTGAGGCGGTAAGCTACGAATGGCATTTCATTTTCTGCTAATAGAGCTCAAAATATTGCGTTTGATGTCTCATGTAAACGGGTTATGGTGGCTACATGAGATGGTGTCAGCGTCATCTGGTCGATGTAGACTCCAGATGTGGCACAAAACACTCACACACAAAAAAAGACGAATACGTTTCAAATGGCTAACATTGCCATTTGAAATACCTTTCCCCCTATCTCATATACTGTATATGGGTCAATTTCTGAAGGCGATTTGGCACCAGAATTCCAACAACATAACTCTACCTCCAAAATGACTAAAATCTGGACGACGATTCTGAAATAGGGAGTTCTGTTTCGCGGTTATGTATCAACACATGTTGACCGCAGGGGTTCCCTCAAGAAAAGATGCTTTAAACAAGTCATGCCTGTGTAGCTCATGACTGCAATTAGTAAGAAAATATTAATTAAAAAAAACATGAACGAGACTAAAACGGTCACGTGCAGGGGGCCGCGGTTCGCTAGCGAGATGTCCGCGCGCCGCGTGTTTGAGACCCCTGGTCTAAAGTGCAGCCGACGGCGCAAATGTGTGACCGGAGAGCGACAGCTCCTTTCGTAATGCGCATGCGCCATGTTATATGTCAAATATAGAGAAAGCGTTTTTCTGACAACCATTGTTCACGATCAAAATTAAGCACTGGCGTCGCGAAAGGTAATAATATATGCGACAACATGGTTTGCCGGATCGAATTTTAACGCGATAGCGTTAAAGAGCTCGTTTCGCAGAAATTCCGGCGTCGGCGTCGGTGTCGGCGTCGGCGTCGTTGGTTGTGAGCGAAAAATCATCATCTTGTCCGTGACCGAAAAATCGAGAAAGATGCAAATAAAATAAATAATAAAAAATTTCGGGTCCGAGTGAGGATCGAACCCGGGTTGTCTGCGTGGCAAGCAGGTGTTCTACCACACAGCCACGCCTCTGCTTGGAAATACTGTGAAAATAACTTCCTCTGCTTGGAAATGCAGTGAAAGTAACTTCCATGCTTCGCAAACGCAAGCGTCCTTTATATAGGCGTCGCAATATAACATGTAATATCCCAGGAATATTGCGTGGTACAAGCGTACATTCCCATCGGGCGTCAGAATATGTGACTATCATAACGATTCCATAGTTTAAAGCCTGCCACCCATTACAAACGGCACACACCTTACTGCGCGTATTCCCTTAACACCACGTAGTGGGTGCATAGCAAGTTCGAAAACATTTCCCACATTTGCCGCGCATAATTTCTCCTGGTTTAAAGCATCCTACCCATTACATAGTATGCACTAAGTGATTGAAGTACGCACTAGGGACGGGATATCGCTATCTCGTTCAACTCTTAAAGGCGAAGCTTAAGGGTCCCCCCAATTTTTTGAACGCATCATTAGTATTTATAAAAAAGTAGGCATAGTATGCAGATTTGATGTACACAATAAATAATTTGGAACAATACTTTTCATGGTGATGTAGCCAAAAACGACAAGAACCGTTTACATGCCTACTTCGTCGTCCTCTTTTGTGTGGTTGTATGTGACTTACGAACCTCGCATATTTCGTGTAAAGCGAGACGACAACAAGTGACCGGCAAGGTCCATTTCTTCTGTCACATCTTTTCTAACCTTGTGGACTTCTGGTGTGTCGTACCATGCGTGGACGTGCGAGCCGGCTTTAGTCCACTGTTGTGAACAATCAATCAACAAATCGCTCATTCGCTTACCCAATGCAGACGGATGGCTTTTTTGCACATTAATAATAATAATAATAATAATAATAATAATAATAATAATAATAATAATAATAATAATAATAATAATAATAATAATAATAATAATAATAATAATAATAATCAGTATCATTACCATCATGAAGGGCGCGGAAATATATTTGCCATGGGCACCGTCCAAGCTAGTTACGCCACTGGTCACCGCTCTCGTCGACACTGCAGCCGACTATTCCGTCGTCAAGGGGCCTTTCGCGACGAAGTTGAAGAAAGTGAAGACTGTTTGGCAAGGCCCTGAAATCCGGACCGCTGGGGGGTCATCTCGAGGTCCCTCTTTGCTTTCCGTTCCTCGCCTTGCCTTCCGTTACGCCTTTCCTTCAGCACTTCCGTGCTTGCGCTGCAACCCCTATTAACATCATCTAATAACGCCGGCCGGTGTTTGCACAGCAAGTCACCATGAATAACCGGACTTATCTCGTGAGCTTTGTAATCCAACAGCACTGCTCCAGGGATTTTATACTTGGGTTTGGACTTGTTGTATCACTGCTGTTTATTAAACACTAGGTTGTTAAGGTTTTAGGTGGTAGTATAGCCACCGCCTTTATAACCACAAGGGATCACGTGTCAGTGCTTTGACTATGGTAACGCGCACCGCATTTGTTGGGCTAACTGCTGCTTTCTTCCTATTTAGTGTAAGTTGCGACTACTGGGATTTACCCAATTTCTGTTGCAGATACGTGCTTCCGATGATGATAGTGTTCCCATAGGCCGCGCAGATTTCTGTGGTGCATACCCATTTGTAGGGTATTGCCTTCTGTAAGGTTGCGCCCTGCGGGACCCCCCCCCCTCCTGCCAACGCCCACATTCCTGAGCTTGTGGGGTGGCGCTCTGCGGGACACCCCCCTCCCACCCCTCCTGCCAACGCCCACATTCCTGAGCTTGTAAGGTCGCGCTCTGCGGGCTACACGACAGGGGATAGAGGGTACGTCCCCAAGCTTTGCAGTGAGACGTCCCCCCGCTACCGACCGCCTAAGAGAGGGAAGGCCACTCAATCCCTTTACTCGGTTCCCTCTTGGCTACGTCTCAACAACTTTCTACGCACAGGGATTCGTGCTGCGGCCGGGAAGTAAGAGACGCTACGACCTTTTCTTAATTACTGACGCATTTCATTGAATGGCAATGGCGAATGGCATACACACATGCTGCCCGCATACAACAACCGCTACACAAAATTATAACACATGAATAAAACACTCGTGACGTGCGACACAAGATACATAAGTAAAATAACTGCCACAATATATACAATGGCGCGAACAATCAAGGGTATAGAATTCTTAAAGAAACCATAGCGCAGAAACGGGACTCCGCAAAGGAAACACACGAAGACACACAAAGTGAAGTTACTAGTTAATAAAACCGCGCAATGTCTCAACGCGCCGCCTCCCTTCCCGCAAAGCTCGTCTAAATAAAGGAGATGAAGTTCGTCTCACGAAACGTCCATGTTGTCGGAGGCCTTGGAGCTGACTTCAAGTCGGGGCTCGGGGTTGGTTCCCGGGGTCGCTGTCCAACTCGTCTCCTGGGTTGTCGCGGCGAACTTCTTTGTGTATCGGGCGCCTAAAAATTCATTTCTCGGGGCTTCGAGCGACCGAACTTCCCCAGGGGATCCCTCTCAAGCCACCCAAAAAAAAAAAACATCGAGCTCCCCGCGACTCTCTTGATCTCTCCTTTTTCTCCCTCATCGTTGTCCCGCGGCCGCTTTTCTTGGGTTCCGGCTCCGCCCTTCCGTGGCACCTAACCAATTGCCATGGTTTATGAGACATATTTCCCTGTCAGTCGGTGTGTGTCAGATTCGACGACTGCCCCCGCAGCCCACACCAATGGAAAGCCCTCTCTCAAGCAAAGTAGAGCAAGCAAAAATATACAAGCTCGAAATCTTGAGAGGGAAACGGGCGAGCTGTCCGATGACGCGTGAATTATGGGCGACCAGGAATTCCAACATTCGGACAAAGCGTTCTGTCTCTAATGGTCGACGCGCAGTGTTTCGAGCGCTGCGCTGAAAAGCCTCTGGCCGCCCCCCATTGCCCCAGTTTCCGGTGCCTGACGACCCGATGTCCAGGTCGGGTTTCGACGCCTCCAACCCGGCGTCTCCCGCGCAATTCTCCGCAGCTGCCGCCTCCTCTTCCTGGAACGCCACGGGCGGGCATCCGCGTAAAACGCGATAATAAGCCCGGGAGCCGCGGAGGCTGACGGAATGTCAGGCCCGGCACGTCTCAGGGGCCACAGCGGAGTCGCATGAATGGGACCAACAAAAGGCGTCCCGCTGCCCCCCGCGCCATAAAACTGAAGGGCGCGCGCGGCGCCTGGCCGCTGCTGTGGCCGTACACAAGAGAAGCTGTCACCCGATCCTGGTGTTTGCGCGGTGGGCCCGCGAGGACCGCCGACAGAATTCTTCCAGGAACTCCGCTTCGAAATGAGCATTCGTTACCCCGGGGGTCTTCTTTTTGCCGAGGCTTCGGTTGAAGAAATGGACGTAAACATCCTGAGAGGCCCGGGGTCCAGTCCGTGTTTGCGGGGACGTCACAGCAGGTGCGTCGGACGTGACTCACCCCTCGGCTCCTTGCTTGGGATTACCTGTCCAACCCTTCTACTCCTTCTGCTACCTGCCCGATCCTGGCAGGTAGCAATGACCGCAGGCAGCGCGGAGTGATGGGGGGAGGGGGGAAACAGGGGATAAAATGAGCGTCCCAAGAGACCGCGACGTCTTTTGCTACCGGAAAGCTTGCCGGCTAGACACCGGCACTGCTGCTTACGGCCCTACTGAGGGTCATTTTTGTTTTTTACTTTCTGCCATTTTGTTGTACATAGTCCTGTACATAAAGTTTCTTCTAAACCGTCCAGCGGCGATGGAGTCTTCCTCCTCCGGGTCAACGTCACGAAGACGGCGGTGATCTCCATCGCGAAGCGCGGGCCCGGCCTTGCTTCGCCCCAAAAGAACCTCCCGAACGCTTCACAAGTTCGGAAAAAAATTTACTCCTTCACTTTATTGCGATAGCAATTATATGGACACTCTCGGCTGGTTTTCACCGTCGGCGTCGCCGCCGCCGTCATCTCCCGTATATGTATATGTATATATATAACCGGCCCCGCCCGTCATTTGTGAGCGTGAAAAGACGCGAGGGGGGGGGGGGGGGTCCCTCGAGCGACCTTTGATTTTACGAGCGCGGTCGTCGCGGGCGCGCCGTTATCTCCCCTTCTCGGCGGTCGACAGCGGGGGGGCCGGTGTACCCTTCTACGAGCTGCGCTCTCAACGCGAAGAGAATGTGGTGAGCAGTGTCCCTGGAGCGGCCGTATGCTCTTAAAGCAGCGTTTTCTAGAGTTGCGTGAGATCGGATCCAAAAGAGTTAGCTGCCAGCCTCACTTCGTATAACATTACAATTTGTTGCTATCGCATTCATTGCTTCACCCTTGCGGTGAAACTGTGACTTTTTATTGAACCAGTAGTCAGTAGAGGGATTTACCCAGTTTCTGTGGTACATACGCGTTTTTAATTATGGTAGTTTTCTGGCATGCCACACACACAAATCACAGATAGCTTAAACAGCTTCGCTGTTAAAAGTGTGTCACGGCTCGGCCGCTCTAGGCTATTTGTCGCGTGTAGTCAAACAGCCCCCCCCCCCCCCCCCCCCCCATTTTTTTAGCTCACGTACATGGCGTTCCTTCACACCAAATGCCTGCAGAAAATAAACATCCATGCGGCGGGTTGTGTCAGAGGCGTAGGGTCACAACGAGCACGAATTCTCGCTGTCACAACGCTTGTATCACACAACACCGGCAAGCAGATTTGCGCATAAGTGTGCCGGAGTGAACGTTTACTGAAGCCGCTCCTATGTGTGTCTGCGTATGCGTATGCCGATAAAATGGCGGCCTAAGAAGAATACCGCTCCTCCGTTTAGGAATAATCAAAACGGCGTAATTGAGAAGTCTCTGCTGCAGGCGCAAGCATCTCTCCGTACAATGTAGATTTTTTGAAACAATGAACTTGAACTCACCATAAATTCTGCTGCTGAACTGGGGCACTGCTCGTAACCGTCACGGACGTGTCCCTGTTAGCACCTGTAGTCGTAAGTTCTGGCCTTGCTGCTTCATCTGGCACCTTTATCGGCAGCTGTAGTGGCATCTCCATACTGGACAGTAGAATTAAGCATAACGCATAAATTAAACAATTAGCATGGGCATTTAGAGCAGAGGATCGACTGCGATATGTCTCCTAAGGGCATTTATCGCGTCGGAATGATGCCGAACCGTCAGAGCGCAAATATACCAAGCGTGACGTCACCCCACGTGATCCAATCTGGCGAGGCGTCACAGCTGCGCTCGCTCGAAGCGCCGCCGTTGTGGTCCCACGCGACCAGGTTTAATGAAAAACTGTGTGCATAACCTTTGTGAAACCGAGCTAAACACACCGTTCGCTCGTGATAATTACGTTAAATAGAGGTAAACCTCGGCCATTTTTCTAACTGTTCCGCATGGAATATTCATTAGCGTAGCTGATCTGACGTTAGTGTAACCATCTGTGGTAAGCTAGGTGTAATTTGGATGCAATCAACTGATGTAACCATTTGAGGCATCCGCGATGGAAATGTATATAAAAAGAAGAATAAATAAAGCACAGGGCAATAAATAGGAAATGGTAGTATAGGGAACCAAGAGAAAGAGCGGTATATTTCATACTGAAGGCTTGTGCGAGAGATTCAGCGTGTCGGTGCAGAAACAAACGTGCCCATCCGGAAAAAAATTAACATTCGGCAAAGAACAGTTTGTAGACTTCTGGTACTAATACACAAAGTGTTTGAGCACTTGATCGTGAAATGATTTATGGTTGAAAATTAACGTCTCGTTGTTGGGAATATCATTCCAAATAATAATGGCACGTGGAAGTGCCTAATTATTGACTCTTTCGCCCTTTTTTACGCTTGTTGCACTGAAGTCCTGGTGCAGCTGCAATATTTATGGAAGGTGATGGAGGAAACCAAATAAACACATCCTCACGCTCCATTCTTTAGAGTGTGCACCGTAACTAGGGCGGCGTTCTTTAACTAATGTCCCGCAAGATCGTCCTCCCACCTAACTTTGTCAAAACCTAAGCCAATATCTTCTCTTAGCCATGTTTCGTGCTCTGTTTCAAACACACGTGCGCACGTTTTGGTGAATAGTCATCTACTCGCCCATAATTTCACCTTGTTGCCCGAGTCTTCAACAAGCAAAATTTGTGTTAGCCCTTTCCTTACAAACATTGACGCGAAGTTGAAATGTGGGCTTGTTGGCGATTCATTTTAAAAGATTTGATGCAGCGCAAAACGACACACGGACACGAGAAGCGACATATGGGCACCACACAGCGCTATGTGGTGTCCATATGGGCCTTCTCGTGTCCGTGTGGCGTTTTGCGCTACATCATAGTTGGACGCAAAGTATGAATGATCGGTGATGTGGGCATAAGTGCGCAAAAATGTTCAATAGAAGCTCACCTTTCCTGACATTCAACCACTTGGCAGCCCCCGCCCGACATCAAGCTCAATCGAGGTTGTTCTTTCGTCATCCGTAGTCGTGCACGTCCCCGTATACGAATTGTGCAGCCGCCTACTTTCATCAACACAACAGCACTGGCGCGGACGAAGTTGTGCGGTGGATAGGAGGGCGTATCCCTGGGAAGTCCAGCATCCCCATGCCGTAGCGGTAGAGCAGAATAGCGAAATGGTACTGCGCATGCGCGTACTTCCTATAAAAGTAGGCTACCCTTACGTCACGCAGTGTTTTATCTTTATCAGACTGGCTTGTATTTCTCTACCATAAACAGCAAGTGAGGGCTATCAATGCCACATACCGATCCT
The DNA here is from genome assembly GCA_030522465.1 of Rhipicephalus appendiculatus. NCBI lineage: Eukaryota > Metazoa > Arthropoda > Arachnida > Ixodida > Ixodidae > Rhipicephalus > Rhipicephalus appendiculatus. The sequence goes on along the minus strand of JALIZH010018412.1, from coordinate 18,007 downwards.
TCATCATTGGATGACACTCAATTGCAGACAGATGACAGCAGTTGAGCCAACGGTAGCATTCTGCCAGCTAATAAAATGTCAGGGATATTTATCTCAGTTACAATCCATCCTCAAACATTATGAAGGGAACATATTTTACTTGATTACAAAAAAAAAATTACCACAGCTTCCACCCAAGCAACCACAGATATCCCTTGGATATCCGATGTATATCCGTTTCGGCTGTAATGGATATCCACTGGAGATCCGTAAATCTCCGCTGGAGTTCTATCGGATGTCCGACAGATATTCAAAAAAACATTTTCGCACATCCACCGGAGATCCAGAATGGGATCCCTTCGTGGACATATTATGGACCTTGTACGGATGTTGTGCCTGAATATATACTGTCGGCCGCAAAAGTTTGCGGGATTTGCAGCACGTGGCGGAGCGACGAAAAACTGCATCACTGCGTCACCTACCAGGACGCGGCGGGTGTTGAGGCTATTGGCCTCAGTTGCCGGATCCGGATAAGATCCAGCAACTGAGGCCGATAACCTCAACACCCGCCGCGTCACGGTAGGTGACGCCGCAATGCAGTTTTTCGTCGCTCCGCCACGCGCTGCAAATCCCGCAAACTTTTGCGGCCGACAGTAAAGTGCTCACAGATTGAAACACGGCAGACATATTAACACAAGCACAAAGCAACACTCAAATAAGGAAGAGACTCGTAGACAGGAAGGGCGTCTACGTGTATATTCCTTTTACACGAGCGTTCCTTTACATTTGTTCAGATGCCCAAGTTATCACCAACTAGCCCAAGTGTCTGCGTCAGAATAACGACTGGTATGCAAAATTGCTCGAGTTAACTGCGTCATGTTGCTACAAATCTGGCCACCAAAAGTAATATTGCCTCTGATATGAGTGTTAAAGTTGAATTTACTCCAATACGACACGAACTGAAGATGCTAGAAATGAAATTGCATTGATAACTTAGTTTTAAGTTGCACAGTTTCAACCTGTGAGCGCTAAACAACGCCTAAGTGTGATGGAAAGCATAATGGTGTGGGCCCAGAGCCACTCACCAAGGACGCGATTGAAACCGAAGTGCACTCAGTCAAATAAATTATATATATTTACAGATAAATAAAATACAAATTTTTTCACATCAAATATTACTCAAAAGAAAGTAGCTTATCATGTATTGGTACTGGTAACATAAAATGTTTGTACAAATGTAAATATTGCCTCTCGCCGTTCCTTGTCTTTGTGGTGAGAGCCCATTCACACGACGAATCCTTTGAGTTGAAGAGTTGCTTGACTTGCGGACGTCACCATGGGTCTACCCACAGCACAGCATGACTGAGAGCTGCAGAAGTGGCAGCAAAAGACTCCACTGTGGCCTCTAGAGTAGCACAGTAAGCCCAGCTACAATGCTTGCCACCGACAGAAAGCCCAAAACAGCAGCAGCCACTCGGAACAACAGATGGAACAGCAGCTACCTGGAAAAGCAAACAGAACAGCAGCCACCTTGCCTGGTCCCTAGTACAGTAGACCACCTCACCTGGTTTCCTGGTATGACGGACCACCTCGCCTGGTCACTGAATCAGATTTCCAGCAAGAGCACATAACTTCGGTGCTCCGTGTCATACATTGTCTGGCTCTGGACTAAACGTCCAGCAAGAACTAGCTGGTCTCTAATACCGAGCAGCAACAAATGCTGGCATGTGCCTTGTGACACCAATGCTTGTGTTCTTCCTCTTCTCGTGGCACTTAACTTGTCTTTTTGCTCTTTTGACCCATACCATGATGCCCAGTCTCTTTACACACTGCATAAGGATTTAGTAATGTGTAAAGGATTCCTTATTATGTAATCTGTCTACAGAATGCTCAAGAGGTTTATTTTCTTCAAAGAGTAGTTGTGTCTGGCTATTCCTGCAGCACATGAGACAAGCTCAAAAGCCTTCCTAGTGGGGATAGTTGTCTTGTAGCTGTCACAATTGTGTTTGGAGACACCTGGAAGAGAAAAATATTGTGAGTGTATGCCCTACTATTCACAAAACAAACTATACGACTGCTGCAATCTGTGTTGTACATGTCCACTTTTTTTCATTGCCTCATGAAACCAACATGCAACAAGGAAAGTATAGGAGACATTATTTATAGTGTAGTAATTATAAAAGTGAGGAAAGAAGAAAAGTGTACGAAAAGACAACTTGCTGCCCGCAGGGGAGCAAACCTACAACTTTTGGATAACACATTCGAAGCTATACCAATTGCACTCAGGCAGTGGTCATCCCTCCGTGCACTTTGTTGGGTATTTCTCTACATGTAAACCAAGGAGTTTTAGCCGCTTGTAGCTACAACTGCGAGTGTGGAACACACTTTTTTTGCCACCTGGCGAAATGTCGCACCCGACCATTTAACGGGCTGGCACCTTATCAATAAACCCTCGCATACTACCTGAAGGCAGTAAGTCTGATGGAACAAGACTCCCGCTATGAATGAATGTTAACTCATAACGAGGAATTATCGGCCAGTGGCCAACCCGTAAAACAATCACGTACTATGTGGCACCAAGTGGCAAAAAATTGGAGGTCACTTGAGCTTCTTCTTCAAAGAGTAGAACATGATACTGTAATCGGGCCCCGTGTGCACCACCTTCAACAGTGCCGCAAGGAAGGGAACATTAACGTTGCGTGAGTAACATTGGCCGCTTGAAGCTATCGTAGAATGTCTACTGCAAGTACGGTTGTGAAGTGCCCGCTATGCATCTGTAAGGTGCCAGGAGCACCTGCGCACTTTTTTAATGGATGGGCAGCTTTAAACTGCCCACTCATTGCGCAATTCATGTTTTGAAGCCTGGTGCGATGCTATGATTCTGCCACACAACATTACAAGCAGACCCCTCTCACTACATGACATTCTGTTTTTTCATGAAGCAGTTTTAGGCACTGGCATAGCTCTACGATAGAACACCAGCTTGCATGCAGAAGACCTGATTTTGATCATCACTCAGACGGGAGTTTTTTTTTATTATTATTTCTTTTTATCTATTTTGAACTTTTGCTCATGGACAGTGGCGATTTTTCACTCACAACCAATGTCACCACCGTCGCCAATGACATTAGAATTTCTACGAAACGCGCTCTTTAACACTATATCACATTAAAAAGAAGTGTGTTCCACACTCGCAGTCATGGCTGCGAGCAGTACTGGCTAACACTCCCACACTTACATGCACAGATATAGTACCCAATAAAGTGGACAGATGGATGACCTCTGCTGAAGCTTATTGGTAGAGCATCCGACGCATTATACGAACGTTGTACATTCGCTCCCTATGGGCGGCATGTTGTCTTTTCATTCACCTTAATTTCTTTACATACATATATCACAATTACTACATTACAGTTAAAAGACTACAAATAATGTCCCCTATGCTTTCCTTGACTTCTTGACTGTTGATTTCATGAGGTTGTGTCTAACAGTAGACAAGCCCTTGTTGAATTCCTGCTTTGTCGTCCTTTTTTTTTTTTCATTTGTGCCATAAAAAATTTCATATTGTAAGTTTACCTCTATATCCCATTCCTTCTTTGTCTAAACAACGATACTGGTGTAAAAAAGGAAAAAAAATATTTTAGCAAAGTGGGTTCCTCAGCTAATTTATGTGTGGTGAGTAAGGAGAGAGAAGAAAGGCATTCAAGAGTTGCTTGTGGGGCAAGTTGGTACATACTTTAACTTTAAGAAAGCCACTAAAACGTTGAAAAAGGAAAAACTGAAAGGCGGAAGCAGAGACATTGAACACAGAGGTGGCTACTAACAACTGACGTTTATTTAAAAAAAACGCCTCCTCCTAAGTCCGTACAGAGCACGCGCAATAGCACCCTACTAGATCACTGTGCCAATCTTACCCATGAAAGTCACGACTGTTCAAGAAAGTCACACTCTTTCCTGGTCACAAACGAAACAAAAGCTGCGCTTACACATTTTTCGGACCAAGTTTCCAAATAAGGTGCGCCTCAATTTTTTTATCTTTCATGCTGCGTGTTAGCCTTACCTGCAATGGGTGTACAATCGCACTGCTTACATTGTAGCGAAAGGTTACCACCAGTGCCAGAGGGTAGATTTACATGCTACCGCAAACGAATGTTAATACATCGACCAGATTGTCCAATGTATTGCTTATCACAACTAAGCGGAATGCTATACACCACACGTGTCACATGCGCAGTTGACATTTGATGTCGCATTCTTCGCTTTGTGTGCCGTGCTGCGCAACCCTCTTACACAGACCTGCAAGTTTTGCTTGGTGCGGAACAGACCGATCTGGTATCATTTCAGGCAGCAACCTTTTTCAACCTGTGTGAGATATCGTGTACGTACGGCATAACCACCGGGTTCTTTTTCTTATGGTCTCGAACATCACAATCACTACTGTGTTTCAATCTGAGATGCTATGAACAAATATTTAGCCACAGTGCTACGTGATCAGAGTCTTAGGATAGCCTGCCACCAGAGCCTGTATTGCTGCTGAACAACGCTATATTGCATTTGATGGGTGCAGCTCCTAGCCACAGCATTTGAGAAACATAAATTGGCGATAGCCCTTTTAACTAGTTTAGAGTGGGAGGATTCACAGGAGTGATCGTGATGTTCGAGACCATAAGAAAAAGAACCTGCTAGTTATGCCGTACGTACAGAGTATCTCACAAAGGTTGAAAGAGGCTGCTGCCTGAAATGATACCAGATTGGTCTGTTCCGCACCACGCAAACTGGCAGGTCTGTGTAAGAGGGTTGTGCAGCTCAGCACACAAAGCAAACAAACGTGTCAACTGCGCATGTGACACATGTGTGGTGTATAGCACTCCGCTTAGTTGTGATAAGCAATACATTGAACAATTTGGTCGATGTATTAACATTCGTATGCAGGAGCATGGAAATCTACCCTCTGGCAGTGGTGGTAACCTTCCGCTACAATGTAAGCAGTGCGATTGTACACCCATGTTTGGAAATGTATCCGTTGTAGGTAAGGCTAAGACGCAGCGTGAAAGAGAATAGATTGAGGCATACCATATTTGGAAACTTGGTCCAGGAAAATGTGTAAGCGCAGCTTTTGTTTTTTTTTGACCAGGAAAGAATGTGACTTTCTTGAACAGTGGTGACTTTCATGGGTAAGATTGGTGCAGTGATCTAGAAGGGTGCTTTTGAGCATGCTCTGTACGGACTTATAGGAGGAGGTGTTTTTTCGAAATAAATGTCAGTTGTTAGTAGCCACCTCTCTGTTTAATGTCTCTGTTTCTGCCTCTCAGTTTTTCATTTTTCCACGTTTTAATGGCTTTCTTAGGGTTTAAGAAGAAAGGGAGTATACGGAAAAAGTGCCTAACTCACATTTCGTGAAAATGTGCGCATATATAAATGCTTCGATGGAAACAGTGCAGGAAAAAAATAATGTGAAAGTATGTGGCCTAAGAGGCTCTCGTGAAACTATAGGTCAAGAAACTGCAGCTGTTTCTAGTCTAGAACGGTGGTTTTTCTTTCCACTCCCTTTATTCTCTTCTTTAACCCTTGCACCACTATCATCAACAGAAGAGCAGGTAGAATTATGAAAAACACAGTTTGTATACTTCCAACAACATTTTTTAAGTGCAGTTAGGCAAGACGGTGATCATATATAAACAAAGTTAGTACATATGCATGCAGTTAAGAAATTGAACCTCCATTTCAAAGGGCCAGATTGAACATATGTGCTCATGTGTGTGTCCCTTGATCAGCTCCTACTTTTGGCTGCTGCAATCTATGTAAGATAAAGTGGTCAAGGTTCCTTCTGGTGATGTGCTGACAAGAAGATGAATTACGCTGACAAGATTTAGCTGGTTTGAGCTTGAACCACTAATACAGTGCTTAAAGGGGTAGTGCCACCAAATCTTGAGCAAATTTTGAGGCCATAAAAAAGCCTGCTGTAGGCTTCCTTTGTATGCAAAGACACTCAGTACGATGTGTTGGACACAGCAAACGCTAAGAATATATTTTAATTCACTTCCAAAGTATGCTCTAGGCGAGGTTGCAGGCTGCAAACTGCATATGCGTAGTCCTTTAAAGAGCGGAAGCTGCCCACTCCCACACACGCTAGGCACAAATAAAATCTGAGAATACATTTTTCCTGAAGACAGGCCACCAGAGTGAAGTTTCACTGCAGCAAAATAATTAGTACTGTATATTTACACCCAATGCAAGCTGATAACAACCATCAAATGCACTGCAGTGAGAACACACAGCAAGGGGCACTTTGGCCCGTTATATCTCGTTAACAAAGCGAAGGAGGACATATGATATTGAAACCGTGCATTGACTGACATAAGCGCTTTTCGATAAAAAAATTTTCGTCAAAATTGAGACCGGGGTTTTTTTTATTTTGTTTTTGAAAATGGGCCTTTTTGAAAAAACTTGCTCTTTTAACTATTTTTTTTCTTTTTTTACGCTGCTTGTAGGAAAGCGATCTTTCGCAGAATTATTTCAAAAGCCTTTTTCTATATGTGACACAGTTCTGGAGTTTCTGTGTAAAATAGCAAACGGGCGAAGACGCATCAAACTTAGCAAACATTTTCGATTTGGGCCGTGTTTGCCATTTTTTTTTACATTTCTTCCGTTAGGAGGACAGCATCAAAAAAGCATGGATGTAGTTCACAGTATTGCCCATTAAAACCAAGATAAAAAATTTTCGACGCCACATTTATAGTTCGCATTAAATTCAGCCGCGAAATCCAAAAAATATTGCGGTGAGCAAAAACAAGACGCCCGCGCCGCCACCTTCAAATATCTTTTTTCTCGCGCTCGGAGCGTTTTTCGGAAATAAAATTTTCGGTTCTGTGCACTTTGAATGTGCCCGCATAACATATAAAGAACCCAGACAAAACAAAAATATCGACCGGACATGCATGTTCGATCTCTCGTGGAATCACCCTGCTGCGAAATAAATAGACTGCGCATCGAGGCACTGTGAAAGAAGGCTTCAAGATTGAATCAGTGTTTTGAAAAAGTGAGCTAGGCAGGCTAGACTCTCCTTGTGTAAAGCCGGAGGACTCGATTAGCATCACTTCTCGGGCCCAATTTGCAATGGTGTAATTGTATCTACAATTTCACAGGCCGCGGCCACATCTATTCTTTTGTCACAGCTAGTGGGCTTTACATTCGCCACAGAGACCACAGACGTCAGAATTAGATTACTGGCCTATCCCTGCGAAGTGTAGGATTTGAACAATGTTATATGCACAACGGAGTGCGCCAACAGCAATTGAAAAAGTTGTATAAGTATCGCAACATTGCCAGTGTCAATGGTTAGTCCATGTCACCGGGGAAAGGTGGGGGCAGTAACCAACGCATCAACAGAACCAAAAGAGCAACGAAACGGCACGGCGTAAGTTAGTGACGACACGATCTTTGTCTTTTTAGCGGTCCCGGTGCAACAGCTAGCCCTCTCGATAAATCCCACAAAACGGCTGAAAAGCAAGTTTAAACTACTTACCTATACAATGTCTCCAGTCGCTGGTCCATTTCGGTGAAAATCGTGGACAAAACAATGTTCACACTTCTTTCGCACCTACATTGCGCGAGAAAGAATTTCAACCGATCTCAACCAAACCGCCATAAATGCTTTTTGGATTTGGCCGTGGATTGATTTGGCTTAGTCAGAAGACGAGAAAAGGCGTTCGTGTAGTGGTGGCGCGGTGTTCAAAAAGTTCAACGGCGTGGCCGGCGTGGCGTTTGGTGTAAACAACTTTTTTCAGCAACAGCGAGCAAGCGAAAAGATAAAAAAAAAGGAAAAATCATTTTCCAGTTCAGCAAGATATACTCAATATTATTTTATTGTGGGGCCTAAACTATGTCGTTAGTTCTTTAGACTCCCGAATACTTTTTGTAGATAGAAGGCATTGCTTTCACGCACGGAGTCTATGTGCTGAGGTGTTTAATAGCATCACTGAAAAAACTTTATAAATATCCTTTGAAAATCCATCAGTGGATGTCCATCGTACATTCGTAAAAGCTCCAGAAACGGATGTCCACAATGGGATACCTAGCGTACGTCCGTCGGCCATCCCATCTTGGCAATGGATATGTGGCGACGCAAAGCGGTGCTTCTGTGTGCGGTGCAGAGAGCGCATGCGCCCGGACGAGAAAGTTATCTTCGAGAGGAAGGGTGATAATAAAAGTTCAGTTGTTGTTTGGGACGCGAGTTGTTCACTTGCGCAGCTCTGCCGAGCGACGCGTCTCAACATTGGTGACCCGGACTACAGACACAGCGACCGGAGTGTCGAACCAGCCGCAACATGGATTCAACACCCACGACCGACGCCACTCCGACAGTCTCCGCAGTCGACGGTAAGCTGCCCCCTTTTTGGACTGCGGACCCCGCACTTTGGTTCATACAAGTAGAATCTCAGTTCGCAGCCAGACGAATCACCGCAGACCTTACGAAATACCACTACGTAGTCAGCAGTCTGCCGCCCGCCATAGCCAGTGAAATCAGGGATCTGTTGCTCGCACCACCTGTCGAAAACGCATACGCAACACTAAAAGAAACCCTTGTTCGCCGAGTTACGCCCTCCGAATCACAACGACTGCAGCAATTGCTTCGCGGCACGGAACTCGGCGACCGCACTCCTAGTCAGCTTTTGCGGCACATGCAACAGTTGCTCGGCGAGACATCAACCACGATAGATGGAGTATTGCTCCCGAGAACTTTTTCTGCAAAAGTTGCCTTCAGGCGTCCGCATGGTCATCGCGGCCTCAGAGCACAAGGATTTAACCGCAGCCGCCGAACTTGCTGACAAACTGGTAGCAATGACACCGCCCACACCCATAGCTGCCGTGCAAGCGCGACAGCCTATAAACGAACTTCAAGAGATACGTGAGGAGATTGCTCGACTTGCCGAAACAGTATCAGCTTTACACACAAGCAGGAGGGCGCAAACGATAACCGAGCCTAACACGCCGCTACCGCAAAAGCAGCACGAGCATATCTGCTGGTATCATCGGAGGTTCGGAAGTAGTGCGCGTAAATGTGTCCCACCGTGCGCGCACTCGGGAAACAGCCGCGGCAGGCACTGAGGGCGACCAGTGCTACTACGTTGCCTCCAAGTCGTCCCTCAGTATTCTTTATTACCGACCGCAACAACGGAGTACGTTTCTTAGTTGACACAGGCGCCGAGGTGAGCGTGATACCGGCGTCACAAGCCGAAAGAAAGAAACCTAGTACATCGCCCTTGCAAGCTGTCAATAACACGGTGATAACAACATATGGCCATCGTTCACTGTCGCTGAACTTCGGTTTCGGCAGAACGTTTAGCTGGGTGTTCATAGCTGCTGAGGTCAAATTCGCCATACTAGGCGCAGACTTTCTCCAGTTATTCGGTCTGTTGGTCGACGTCCGCAACAAACGGCTTCAAGATCCTGTTTCTCGGGGAGCGGTACAAGGCACGCCGTGTTGGCACCCCCCTATCAGCCCGGCCTTGCTTAGTCCGGCTGGAGAAACGTACTTCACCGCAATACTACAAGAGTTCCCAGAGCTGACGCGACAGCCACAGGCATTTCCAGAAGTAAAGCACGGCGTCCTGCATCACATCGAAACCACAGGCCCACCGGTCTATGCGCGACCACGGCGCCTATCACCCGAGAAGCTACGGTTGGCTCGACAGGCGTTTGCCCACATGATGGAACTCAGGATAGTACGTCCTTCATCCAGCCCATATGCGTCACCTCTTCACATGGTCCCAAAATCGACAGACGGTGATTGGCGCCCTTGCGGGGACTATCGAGCGCTGAACCGGGTGACCGTGCCAGACCGTTACCCAGTCCCGCACATTCATGACATGACCTCCTTCCTGCATGGTGCTACCATTTTCTCTAAAATAGATCTAGTGCGAGCATATCATCAGATACCCGTAGCACCGGAGGATATTCCCAAGACCGCAATAACAACGCCGTTCGGAATGTTCGAGTTCCTACGCATGCCTTTCGGCTTACGCAACGCCGGCCAAACTTTTCAACGGTTTATGGATGGCGTTGTTCGTGGCCTCGACTTTTGCAAGGTATACCTCGATGATCTTCTGATCGCTAGCAGCACTCCTGAAGAGCACGAGCGGCATCTGCGCTACGTACTTCAGCGACTGACAGAGAACGGCATCGTTATCAATACGGCAAAGTGCGTGTTTGGGGTACCGACACTATCATTTTTGGGCCACAGCATCTCAAGTGCCGGAGTACAGCCCCAGAAGGACAAGGTGGAAGCAGTACGGCAGTTTCCACAGCCGAAAAACCTCCGCCAGCTTCGAGAGTTCCTGGGACTCGTGAATTTCTATCGTAGGTTCATCCCAAAATGCGCCAACATCCTTCACCCTCTCCACAGCCTACTTGCGGCATCTGGATCTAAGGCAACTGCCATTCAGTGGAACGACCAATCCACACAAGCATTCCGGATGATTAAGGAAGCTCTCGCAAATGCCACCATGCTCACGTACCCGCAGCTGGGTGTTCCTCTGTGTGTTATGGTGGACGCCTCCGATGCAGCGATTGGAGCCGTGTTGCAGCAGAGGGTGAGCGGAGTGTGGCGACCAATCTCCTTCTTCTCCAGAAAACTGAGCCCGTCCGAACGAAGGTACATCACCTTCGGTAGGGAACTCCTGGCCATATACGCGGCTATCCGGCATTTCCGACATTATGTGGAAGGACAAGAATTTTTTGTGCTCACGGATCACAAGCCACTCACCTACGCATTGCGCGCGAACTCCGATTCTGGTGCGCACGTGGCACGGGAGCTCCGCCAAATGTCGTACATTGCAGAATTTACGACAGATATACGCCATGTTAGTGGCACGGATAATGCTGCTGCCGACGCTCTTTCGCGCGGTCCAGTGAATGCCATCAGCCTGCCGAGCGGCGTGGACTTCACCACACTTACGACGGCCCAACGCAGTGATGGAGAATTGAAGCGTCTACTGACGTCTCCAACCACCGCCTTGAAGCTACAATGGTTGGCAGAACCCACAGGATCCGTATGCTGCGACATGTCTACAGGCAGGGCCCGACCGTTCGTCCCCTCGACCCTCCGTCGCAGCATTTTTGACTTGCTGCACAGCCTGGCGCATCCCGGGATTCGAGCCACGCAACGGCTATGCACAGCGAGGTTCGTGTGGCCAGGAATAAACCGGGATGTCCGACACTGGACACGAGAGTGCCTCGCGTGCCAGCGCTCCAAGGTTCAGCGACATACTGTGACCCCCCTTGGGATCCTTCCCTCTGCCGGACTGTCGATTTGCCCATGTGCATGTCGACATTGTGGGACCACTGCCGTTGTGCCAGGGGCAAAGCTACTTGCTAACCTGCATCGATCGCTTCACACGATGGCCGGAGGCAGTGCCCATTCCAGACATGACCGCTGATACCGTCGCCCGCGCATTTATCTTCCACTGGGTGGCCCGCTTCGGAGTGCCGGCAACCGTGACTACGGATCGCGGAACACAGTTTGAGTCAGCCCTGTTCGCAAGCGTCACCCGGCTCTTGGGTACTTACCGCATCAGAACAACGGCCTACCATCCGATAAGCAACGGTATAGTGGAAAGATTCCATCGCCATCTGAAGACGAGCCTGACAGCTACTGCGAGTCACAGTTGGGTAGAGGCACTGCCGTTTGTTCTGTTGGGCGTAAGGACGGCTCTGAAAGCAGATATTGGATGCTGCTCCGCTGAACTGGTGTACGGAACAACGCTTCGCCTCCCAGGGGAGTTCTTCACTACCAGTAAGGACGAGAACGGGTACGCGAACGCGGACTACGCCGTACGACTACGAGACATCATGAGCAAGCTACGCGCTGTTCCTCCGCGTCCGCCCGCAGCCCGGTCAGTCTACGTGGACCGGGAACTCTCCTCCTGCTCTCACGTGTTTGTGAGGCACGACGCCGTACAGCGTCCACTCCGGCCCCCGTACGACGGCCCTTTCAAGGTGTTGCGACGGGCAGACAAGCACATTACAATCGACAGAGGTGGTCGTCACGACGTGGTTTCTCTAGACCGCGTAAAATCAGCACACGTGGACTCCGACAGCGAAACACCTGCACCACCTCGAGCTCCATCTTCGCAGGCACCCCCGCCAGACCACGTAGCGCAGCCCCAACAAGTCCTCAAACGGTTCACGCGGAGTGGACGGTGTACGAGAACCCCGGTGCGCATGAACTTATGAACCGCAGTGGGTCGTCCGAGTGCGGCCGTTGTGCGCGCACTCACTAGGGGGGAGTACTGTGGCGACGCAAAGCGGTGCTTCTGTGTGCGGTGCAGAGAGCGCATGCGCCCGGACGAGAAAGTTATCTTCGAGAGGAAGGGTGATAATAAAAGTTCAGTTGTTGTTTGGGACGCGAGTTGTTCACTTGCGCAGCTCTGCCGAGCGACGCGTCTCAACAGATATTAGGCGCTTCCACGGATCTTGGGCGGATATCCGTGGTTGCTTGGGCACTAAGTCTCGCAAGACTGGGTCACAGCAGAGCTGTTGGGCAGCCAGTTGGTCCTGGTTATACTATGTGCTTGTTCTTTTTCATCGCGATAGCGTTAAATAGCTCGTTTCACAGTAATTGCAGTAATTGCAGCGTAAGTGTTGCCGTTGGCATCATTGGTTATGAGTGATCAATTTGCGTTTTCCGTGAGCGAAAATTCAAGGTATATGCACATAAAGAAAAAAAATCACAGCATATCCACGAGGTGAATGATGGTGAGGTGGGCGAAGCTTGAGAGGTTATAGTTGATGCCGTTAACCCTCCGAGAAGTTCGCCCGATAAAATCATCATGTAAACACGTGAGGTACGGTGAAGAAAACTTTTATTGAGATTTCAAGTTACCTTTATATATTACGCACTTGTGTTCGGAGAAGTGCACAGCTAGCGGCGCCAACGTGCACTCCGAGCAGCGAGAGCAGCGGACCCCGAAAGGCGAGCCCGAGAAGCGGCGGCCCTCCGCGCCCGCTGCTTCGCTTAGTCCATGCCCCACCAACGATTCGACACGTACGGCGACGATCCAGGAGACTGAGAGAGGCACTCGATCGCCGCGCACTCAGGCAAAGCGCGCGCAGCGACCAATCGGAGAGTAGCGACAGAGTAACGCCATCTAGGAAATGAGACGAGAAATGGTCATCTCTTATCATGGCCTCCGAGATGGCAGGCGATACTGGGGGTTACGCATTACGCCTGACAAGGTTAGACTAAGAGGAGCTTCGCCCCTAAAATAAAGAGCGATGGTTCAAGTGGGAACCGGTGATTCGAACCGGCGACCCCCCTCTCTCCATGGTGCGTTGCGCTTAGCCGCTCGGCTAACACGCATACACTCTTTAGCATACTTACTGCGAGCTATTTGTATATGCCACCTGCTTTGGTGGTACGCACACCTCAGAGGTTGCTCAGCGTGGCGTAGGCTTTACTATGGCGCAAAGGGCCTAAGACGCGCTTTTAAACGGCCTCGCCTCGTCATGTTTTGTCGCGCCGCATGTATGGATATGGAAGCCGATGGGCGTTTGGACTTTCGCTTTCCTTGCGGCACGGTTTAAGGGTCTACTGAGACGCGAAGCGAGGCTGGCGATTGGAAAGACGATACGAACGTGGTCTGATTACGCTATATCGTTTTACTTTTGAAAGCGAAGCTCAAGCGTCTTCCATTTTTTTGAAAGTAAACAAAGATAATGGATGTATATGGCGTATGCCATCATAAGCAGATAAATTTTCCGCAGATCAGCGTGTGTCACTTTCTAGAAATCCTATTTCTACCTGCGTTAAATGTAACGAGGGTGTGCTAATGCATTCCTCTCTTGCAGCTATGATGGAAAGGGCTTTTTTTTATCGCCCTGATTTCTTTGTCACCACCACGTGCTAGCAACATGGTGTCCCGGAACTTCGACGTGCAGGAACATCGTTTGCGATTTGCCGTGAGGTTGACCAGCTCCTTGTGATTGTTGGCAAGCCTATCTGTGTTCTAGGAGAAGCTCATTAATACAGAATCCTGTCTGACTTGTATATTTTTTACCGCAGGTTAAGGGAATATTATATGCAACCTTATTGGCACATTGCACAAAGGGGTCTCGGTGGCTTGTCGAGCACTTTTTCTTCACTCGGCTATCGTTCACTGCTTTGCAGAGCCCCTTAAGCTTATGAGGCGCTAATAACAATACACTGACACCATATCTTTGTCCTACTTTCCGTGCCTACTAAATGCCGTGCGAGTACGGAATGGCTGCCGCTTTGCTCAAATCCACTTTTCCATTTTCTTATTTGCGACGGCGCGTGGCTTTTGGTTTCTTTCACAAGCTTTTCGCTGATTGCTGCGAGCATGCTTTGGGTATAGCCACGGTCTTTTTATCTTTTGAACTGATTGTTGAGGCTATTCTCTGGAAGATGGTGGAAAGATTTTTTGAAAGCTTACCGACGGCATGACAAAGCTATGCCTTTTTTGATGAGTTTTAATGGTTAGACTGGATGCTCAAAATTTCTTTCTTTCCTCTGGTGTTGTAATGCCAGCACGTGTGCTGAGTTTCGAAACATACTTATATATCGAGGAACAGAAAACTAGAACACATCGTTTCAGTACACACTGTCCTGGAAGGTCAAAGCATGACGAGTGGTACTACGGAGGGCGGGTAGAGCATAGATAGAGAAATATTTATATGAATAGTAAATATTTACACAGTGTCTTCCATAATACTGCACACAAGCATTCTTTTAAAAAGCGGGTTTCAAGAAACCAAACTGCAAAAAAAAAAAAAAAAAAAAAACTTGATGCATAAATCCCCACAAACACGGGCGCGCGGAGAAGTTTGAAGAAACAACCCGGACACGCAAGGAATTAACACGTGTAACCTGCAAGAATGCACGAATGATGGGATGGTAACTGTCAAGAAAAAAAGAAGCACGAAACTGTTTGCTATAGGTACACATCTATTGAACCCAACCCACAGATGCGTCGAGACAACAGTTTCGGCTATCCAAGCACGCTAGCAGAGTATAGCATAGTCTCGTATAGTCATCATCATCATCAGCCTGTCTATGCCCACTGCAGGGCAAAGGCCTCTCCCATGTTTCGCCAATCAACCCGGTCCTGTGCTTTCTGCTGCCACGTTATACCTGCAAACTTCTTAATCTCATCTACCCACCTAATTTTCTGTCTCCCCCCTCACGCATTTGCCATCTCTTGGAATCCAGTCAGTTACCCTTAATGACCAGCGGTTATCCTGCCGACGTGCTACGTGCCCGGCCCATATCCATTTCTTCTTCTTGATTTCAACTATGATATCCTTAACCCCCCGTTTGTTCCCTGACCCACTCTGCTCTCTTCCCGTCTCTTAAGGTTACACCTATCATTTTCCTTTCCAGTCTCGTATAGTATAGTATAGCGAAGGGACGGGAAAGGGAGGTGAGGGCGAGCAGGTGAGGTGTGACGGTGAATAGGAGAATAAGCAGGGAAAGTGTGAATGGTAGAAAGAATGAGAAAAAGAAATATCGAGAAAAAGAAAGTAAGGAAAAGAATAAGAGACAGAAAGAGACTAATAAAGAGGAAGCAAGCGAGAAAGTGAGATAGAGACAATGAAAAGGAAGGAAGAGAAGAAATAAAAAGAGCAAGAAAGAGAGATGGAAAGTAGGCTGACGAACAAAGAAGAGAGTGAGAAAGGCGAGTGGGATGAGGAGGAGAGGTGTGAGCGTTACGAGGTGGTAAAGGAGGACGGGAGAGAGTAAAGACTGGCACAGACAGAATGAGCAGGAGAGAAATGAAGAGAAACAAACGTAGAAAGAGAAAGAAAGAGTGAATGAGAGGGAATCAAAGAAATACAGGGAAGGTTGATGAAGCAAGCAAGGAATAGAGAAGGGGAGAAAGAAAAAGAAAGAGAGAAATAGGAAGAAAAATAAAAAGAGCAAGAGAGATAAATAAATATATAGAATTAAATAAGCAAAAGAGACAGAAAAACGGAAAGGGGAAAAAGCGAAACGAACAAAAAGAAAACTAAAGAGTGACAAAAAAAGGCCGCGCAATTCCACACATCTTTCAGGCAAGGGAAAGGTGCCTCAATTTTTGTGCTAGAAATCATTGTTATGCTACAAATCAGTGGTATCAGCATATACCATATATACTCTTCATATTGAAAACAATTTGAAACCCACTCAGGTGACTAAGCTGTGACCTTTCGTCCAAAAATGATCCACGTGCCGCTAAAAAAGAAAATTACACACATCTTCCCGTAAAGGGAACCCTGAGTAGCATGCGAAGCAGCTCATGGGTCGACTTAATGTTCTGTAAAGGGTTGTCGTTAAAGTTGCTCTTTATTTACTCATCATCAACGTCATCATCATCAGCGCTGCTTCGATGTTTGCTTGCTCGCGTTGACGTTGCGCTTCGGCTGCGCGAGCCTCCGTTGCTTCCGTGGGTTCTTGCAGGCGGCCTTTACGGCGCGCTTCCGCTTCTCTCACTCGAAGTTCGAGGTCGGCTTCCCACCGCTGCCGTTTCGCGGCAGCGGCTCGAGCCCTCTTGTCCGCAGCAGTAGCAGCAGCATTGCTGCCGGTGGCACTCATCGTGGCGTTCACGGTGGCGTCGCCGGAAGGAGAATCAGCGGAGTGCAGCGCGCGCGGAGCTGCCGTGGCGCCTCTAGCGGTCTCCTCCGGAAGCTTGGGCCAGCTGTTGCGCATGCGCAGTGGGGGAGTGGACGGCGCAGGGAGGAAACAGGCTCGGCCATAAGCTGCTTCGCATCTAAAAGTTATTACATTTCTTAAGAATATTGGGTCGATACTTTCATGCATACAAAACATTCTACATTGTTCTGTACTGCACATGAATTCATAAACCATATTTAAGAAAATCAAAACAACAAATAAGAAGCATCGTTCGTGGTAACCTTAGCAGTAATGTGGTCTTGTGTCGCATGTCAAGAGCACGCGATGTTTATTAAAGGGCCCCTTCACCAGGTTTGACAATTTTTAGCTGACGAGCGCAATTGATACACTGAGCGTTCACGGTCACGTATGCCAAAATTTGCAACGCTACGCGTCGCGGAAATGGGTCAAATTTCAAGCTGAACGCTGCTTGCCCTTCCTTTCGCGTGCTCGCGCGTAGAGAATGAGGGGATGACGTACACGGCGGAATGGCCCTACGTAGATGGCAGTGCTGTGACGATGGTCCTCTACGTAGACGGCTGGGCACTGACGTCGACAGCAGTAGCACGTGACACTGCGAAAATTATTTGACACGACGTGTGTAGTTTGTTGCTTGAATAGATGAATAAAACTTTAGAGAAATAATGAGACGCACAAGGGGAATGTCAGCGTCTTTTTCATTTTTGTTCAGTGAATTGCAGCAATATGCGGGGCTAATGTGCCTCCGTTTCGCATGCGTTCGTGTCCCCGCGGTTAACGCATTGGGGAGACGCCAGCCCTGGAAACGAAAGTGATGTCCTGGCGCGTTCGAGCACTCAATGTGCTCATTTATTCTAGCGCGTCCAAGTAAACGTAAATGCGGCACTGGCTCATGATACCGCCACTCTCGTGCCAGCGAAAAGTGAAACGAACGCGCACCGGGGCATCCAACCCGCAGAAACAGGCAATAGACCACAAAATAACGCTGGTCAACAAAACAACGCCGCACGCGTGCACGGGGGCTGGGCTTCCTCGGTCACGTCATGCACACGTGACCTTGCGTGCCATGACGTGTTGCTCTCGCTCGGACGCCGGGAGAAGGTAGGGAAGAGATTTGGCTTGCGAAGGCTATGCGGGCCGAGCGGCAAGGGTTTCGAGCTCGCCTCTTCGCATCATGGTTTCGCGCCGCATCAAAATATCGGTTTTCTCAGCGCCTAATGAACCGATTGAAAAAATTCTTGTGGCATAATGCTCCTCATCGGACACACAACAACTGCCAGCGTCTAACTAAAATTTGTTATGGGGCCTGGTGAGGGGCCCTTTAAGCAGAGGCGTCTGGTCAACATGGTCAGCTGTTTGTTCAGGCATAGCTTTCGTAGT